>APFE031161917.1:0-16402 GCA_000404065.3 Pinus taeda | reverse complement strand
AACGATTACATAGCATCTGAATATTCATTATAAAACAAATCATATCTATCATACTGACCAAGGAATGCATGAAATAATTCATTAACAAATCATTGAGAAGAATGGACTTATTTGTATTAAATAATCAAAGGAACCATTACAACCTGAGCCTTGGTGTTGTGCAAGCTCCTTCCAGGGTCCAGCAAGAGATTTCCTCTACTTTGAAAAGCTCACCCACTCCCACTATGGAAACAAGGAAGGATAGTGATCTCTCCTCACAAGTCAACAAATGGAAGTCCTAATTCCAGCAGCATTTACCCTTTAGAATGTTCAGCTTTCAACCTCCCCTCCTTTGGCCCAATGCTTGTATTTATAGCATTCTTAGAAGAGGTTATTCAGTTCCAACATCAATGGGATACTCCCTCTTTTGGATGGGGTAGCTCCTCTCTTGATGGGATAAGCTCCTCTATCATAGGGGTGCATGAACCATCTGGAGGCGCTCAATACACGTCAAAAACTCTTCTAGAAGGCTCTAGAAGTGACCACAAGTAACTTTTTAAAGATGAAACTTGCGCCTTTTGACCTTTACAGGGGTACGCACCCTAGCTTTAGTATACAGAGCGTATTACTACGCAGGTCTAATGTATATGGAGTGCGTACACGCAGGCAAGGTAGAGAGAACCTGCGTACCCAGAGATAAACATGTTTTCAAGTGACTTTCTCTCTCTTTGAAGTTTTGACATGAAGAGCAGAGGTATGGGGCTTGACAAAGAGGACAATGTGGCTATTGATGAGGCCACATAAACTACAGATAGTCAAGGTGACAAAATTCAGTGTAACACCTCTAAAGACCGTGTCCTGGAGGCTTGCGTCCTTTAAAGACTATTCATGAGTGAAGTAGGTATGTATTTCATTTAGACATATTCAATACATATTATTCATTGAATGGTATTACATTGTGGTGAACCTGACGTGAAAAAAATAGGCATATATGTTCACAACGTTGTGGTGGCTGACAATTATAATACGTATACCTCCTTGAATTTGTTGGTAGCACCTCTAATTATACCAATATAATTGGAAAAAGGATTCATTTGTATTATTTCAAGGATAAAGAAGAACCTTACAACCTTTGCCTTGACGTCATGAGGTTCCTCGCAAACGCCTCTAAACCTCTCCTTGGCTGATACGCCCTCCAGTCTAAATCCAACAGCATAAGTATACCTTTTCTGAACCTCCTAATCCCTCTATCCTCTAGTCAATTTATAGGCCAAGAGGAATAAGTTTCAGATCCAGAAGAGAAGGATGAGATCCTCTAACTGCAGGATTAGGGTTCCTTGATGAAGGGGAATTAGCTCCATGAATTGAGGGGTATGGCTCGAACAAATATGACCTATAAGATTTCAGTTGGGATATATTTGACCAAAAATGCTTCTCCAATTCACTTTTTATTTTTACTTTATTTTGATTTACCTGCACGGTATATAGTAGAAGATAGAGCACAATTATCATGGATAGAAACTGAAAATGTGTGGAAACTTACTAGGAGAAGTGCGCAAGTCACACTTAACAATTCATAAATCCATTTTACCCAAAATTCACATCTCCATCAAGGGTTTTTGATTGTTTATCTTCTAAGGGAGTGTAATGGAACATGTTTATGGATGGCAAGAGATCCATTTTAATGGTCAAGTGTCATGGTGACAAAATAACGTGTAACATTTTGTCCCTGAATCTCACCAAACCATCTGTCGTGAGACAATAAGCTGCATCCTGATCACCTGTACATACCTGCACATGTACCTGTATTCTGTTGTAACATGTGCATAATCTAAATATAGCTATCATCCCCTTGTCCTACCTGCAAGATCCTACCATGAAAATACGTCCCGTAAGAGCTCATAGATGTTATATGATTCACCTGTACATTCCTGCTAAAAGCATTTCTAGATCCACTTCTATGTCCTCCTTGGAAACAACATGTCCCAAATAATGCACATTTTTCTCAAAGAAGATACACTTCCTAAGCTTGGCATACAACTGATGATCTCTTAGCAATCTCAACACTACTGCTAAATGCTCGTAATGCTCTTTTTCATTCTTGGAATCTATCAACATGTCATCAATGAATACAATAACAAAATTGTCAAGATAAGGATGAAACACACTATTCATCAAACACATAAATGTATCTGGGGCATTAGTCAAACCGAATGGAACTACAACATACTCATAATGCCCATACCTGGTCCTTGATCCAAGTGGATATTGGCTGCCACCACTTGCCTATTCCACTTGGACTCCCAACACTATCTCTTTTAGTTTTTTGGTTTCCTTAATTGTAGCACAATTTATTATTTTTGGTAGTTTTTTGGGTCCTGAACTTCTAAAGCCATTTTGAAGGCCTAAATGACATTTTTAGGGAAATCGAAGAGACCAAAATTTTTTACAATTGACTTTCCAGTTTGTTTTTGGCTTCCTCTTTGAGACCTTTGAAATGAGGTATTAGGATAGCCAAATGGAGATCGTATACCAAACTTATGCCCCTAGGAAGTTGATGTACCAATTTACCCAAACTAGGCCCATAGTTTTGGTGCTTAATCTCCTAGGGTTAGGTTTTTGGATTTTTATGGTTTTCCATTGTTTCTTAATAATAAATAGGCCTTTGAGACTCATTGTAACACAATTCATGGACATGTAGCCATGAAATCCCTTCTCAGAGATAAGCTACCATTACCCGAGCTAGTTTATTTCTATTCTTTTTATAAGCATATTTCAGTGTTCTAATGTTAATGAAAAGAAGTGCTATTTCTACTTCATGTCTATATTTATGGGTGTATGTGTAATTTGTTGCATTCCTGTTTAAGTTTGAATCAACATATCAACATAAATGTCATCAAAGTGTTATTCTTGGAGTATATCAACACATCATTAATGAATACAATAACAAACTTCTCTAGATAATGTTGCAAAACACTATTCATCAAAAATATAAATGTAGTTGGGGCATTAGTCAAACGAAATGGAACTACAACATACTCATAATGCCCATATGCGGTCCTGAAGGCAGCCTTGTAGATATCCTCTTCCTTAATGCATACCTAATGGTATTGTTATCTCAAGGCGATCTTAGATAACATTACTGCTCCCTTTAACCGATTAAAAAAATCATCAATTCTAGGCAAAGAGTAACTATTCTTTATTGTCAGCTTGTTCGGCTGCCTATAATCATTGCACAATCTGAGAGTGCCATCTTTCTTCTTTATGAACAACACTGGTGCACCCCAAGGTGAAACACTTGGCCTAATGTATCCCTCTTGAAGTATCTCCTTTAACTACAATTTCAACTCTACTAGCTCTGGGGTACTCATCCTGTAAGGTGCCTTCGATTTTGGTGCTCCCCCTAGAACCAACTTAATAGAGAAATCTACTTCTCTATGAGGAGGTAACCCTGGAATCCCTGCTGGAAACACATCCTGATATTTTTTCAATACTGGGTACCCCTTGAAGATTTTTGCATCTTCAACATATTTACCCTTGTGACAAGATAGATGCACTTCAAACATCACACAACCTTTTCTGCAACTACGCTTAGCTTGCATAGTTGTAACCATCCTCACTGATGTAAGCTTATTCTTTCCCTAAAAAATTCTCTTTTCCCTATTATCATCAAGGAACTCAAAGCCTTGTTGAAGCAATCTACTTTAGTCATGTGAAGGTAAAACCAATCCATATCAAAAATCATGCTATACGATCCCAATGGAAGTACATTCAAATATGTTATTGTAGGCATACCATTTAACTAAAATTCATAATCTCTTACCTAATGGTGAACTCTCTTGATTGTACCTATAGGCGACTATATCAACCAAGATTTTGCATGCACTTATTTTCATAAAACCACACGTATCCACTAGGTTTGGATTAATATAACTATAATTAGATCCAGAATCAATCAAAATAGAAACAACTTGATCGCAAAGCTTACTGTCCATCTCAATGATAGATGCCTAATGATTTGCCTGCATGTCCAGGGAAAGCTATGACTAACATCCCTAATTGTATGCACCTCCTGAGCACTATAGATCTAAGGTCTACCACCTCCATACTGTGGAAAATCCCTTTTATAATGATCCTTGCTACATATCCAACACTGAAAAGGTTCTCTACCATCACCTCTAGTATACTACTCTCCATGTCCCTTCTCAAATGTATTGAACTTCTTGTAAGGGACCACATTTTCTTTCTCACCTACATCTTGAGGTATTCTGTGCTTTGGTGGCCATTTTCCTTTAAATTTCTCATTTCCTTTCAAGTCATGCTTAAGCTTAACTTTGTGCTTCGATCGCTCATAATAATGTTTCAGCTTTCAAATGGCCTCCTCCAATGATCTAGGCTCATCGAACTCAATTCGGTCTCTATATGCTACTGGCAGTCGGCTAATGGATCTCTGAACCTTGGCCTTCTCCTCCTTGAGGTAATGCACATATCTCAACAACTCCAAGAACCTACTAGTATACTCATGATTTTTCATGGAACCCATGTGCAACCCATAAAAATTCTTAGCTTCGTCATCATATTACCTTTCTGACAAATACTTCTTCTTAAACAACCTCTTAAACTCATTCCAAGTCAAGTCATCCTCCCAAATATCTTTAACATTCTTCACATCCTCCCACCAAATATTTTCTTTCCCTTTAAGACTGAAAGTGGGTATCTTTTCTTTCATGTTCCCTATATAGCTATGCAATCTAAAAAATGTATTCAACCCAAGCAACCATGCCTCAATATCTTCTGAATTCTGCATATCTCCATTGAATGTAGGCGGCTTGACTTTATTAAACTCCTCAGGGAAGTACTCACCCTTCCCATAAGGATGATGACAGTGATTACTACAGTAATGTCTCTTAAAAGAGGAACCAAAATGATGCCCATACATACCAGTCCTCCTATCATGCGTGTCCAATTATTTGACACCACTAACTATGTCCTCTCTATCCAACCTGTGTCTGAACTGAGACTTGCTACCATAGACTCCAATGGTCTTTTCTTCCTGCTGCTGATTGATCCTCATCTATCCCTGTTTTTGAAATTCTAACAAGCTCTAAAGGATAGTTGCATTAACCTCTATATGCTTTCCGTGAGCCCTTGCAAGTATTTCCTAAGCCTCAACCAACTTGTCATTATCTGCCTTGCAACTTCTGGTTTGAACCTTCAAACTCCCTAATGTATCTTCCATACCAGGAGAATTCTCATGTCCTTGTTGCCCAATTGATCTGTAAGGAGAGTCACGAGAGCTATAGTCTACCCTTTTTCTCATCATCCTTTATTCTCTTCTTCCTATAGGTATATCATGTCAAAAAAAAAAAACCAAAATAAAATCCGTACCTTATTGTTGTTCAAGGGAGGCTTATGTCATCTGCAATATCAGTCCACATTAGCATGTATATTTATAAACATAAGAATATATGGATATGTAACATTATCAACACATAACATCATGCATGACCATACTAAAACTATACCCTAATCCCATGCATGATGACAATGACCTTGACAACATCCGACTTTTCCCGTATAGAGCACAACTCGCTCTGATAACACCCCGTAATGACGCCTCCCCTCATATCTACCCACTTTCACTGGCTTACCTAAGGTAAACATGAGATGAGGGGATACTATGACAAGAATTGACATCTTGACGTCCTAAGTAACCTTAAGGAAGTGGAATTGACGAGAACACACCCCACAAGCCTTCCACATTAGCAACAAAATTCCCAGGAGTTACCCCAACCAGTCAGGTAACCAACCCTAAGACAAACTAAATTTTTAGTGCATCAAACCCCTAGATACTCCCTTGATATGGACAAGGGTGCATCTGGGAGGCTCAAGAAGTTCCCACAACAAGGACAAGGGTGCATCTAGGAGGCTGCAGAAGTTCCCACAACAAGGACAAGGGAGCTTCTGGGGATTTGTTTCCCCACTGTTGTGCCTGCAACTCTGGGAATTGTGCCACTTTTCAAGCCCAGAATCTCGATCACTGCCCAGAAACCTATGTAGCTTTCAGAATCCATAGTGTACATGAAAACAAAACTTGCAAGCCAAAAATTGGCTTGAAGACAAGGCTTGATCATCCCCAACCGAGACTGACATTCTGTCTAACACTTGGAATTTATGAAACCTAAAGGACATGAATATAAGATAGAGCATAAATGAATGATAACTCGTATCAGACTTGATAAGAAGGATTGCCACCCTCTTCCCTTAACTATTTTAACATAAATTAGATTTTGCATCCATTATCCTTTCAGTGACAAGTAAATACATGAAATAACCATGACTATAACCAGTCATATAACCATACTTATATGCAACATTAAATGATGTAAATAACAATTAGATAACAACCATTAAGGCAACATAATAACAAGTACAAAAGAAAAAGAACTTAGTTGTTATTAAACATAGGCAAGAGTCAATAAAGTTTGAGAGTTCCACGTACCACCTGACCATAGACATCACTGAACTGAATATTTCTTTTAGCAATAAACCAATCCAAAAGCAAGCAAAGGAATCTAGAGGTTAAAGCACCTCCATCCTAACCAATTCGTGATCTCACCAAAACTAGCACCGAGATCACAAAACCAAACTGAGCTTGGAATGCTTTCAAACTCCATCACTATCCTTAAGGAATTTTTTGTCTCCTTGTCTCTTAGTATTTACCGCAATCCACACCGGACCATGTTACACTGAATTTTGTCACCTTGACTATCTGCAGTTATATGGCCCCATCAATAGCCACATTGTCCTCTTTGTCAACCCCACACCTCTGCTCTTCATTTCAAAGCTTCAAAAAGAGAGAAAGTCACTTGAAAACATGTTTATCTCTGGGTACGCAGGTTCCCTCTACCTTGCCTGCGTGTACGCACTCCAAATACACTGTACCTGCGTACTTGTACGCTCTATAAGCTAAAGGTTGGGTGCGTACCCCTGTAAAGGTCAAAAGGCGCTAGTTTCATCTTTAAAAAGTTACTTGTGGTCACTTCTAGAGCCTTCTAGAAGAGTTTTTGACGTGTATTGAGCGCCTCCAGATGGTTCATGCATCCCTATGATAGAGGAGCTTATCCATCAAGAGAGGAGCTACCCCATCCAAAAGAGGGAGTATCCCATTGATGTTGGAACTGAATAACTTCCTCTAGAATACTATAAATACAGGCCTTGGGCCAAAGGAGGGGAGGTTGAAAGCTGAACATTCTAAAGTGTAAATGCTGCTGGAATTAGGACTTCCATTGTTGACTTGTGAGGAGAGATCACTATCCTTCCTTGTTGCCATATTGGGAGTGGGTGAGCTTGTCAAAGTAGAGGAAATCTCTTGTTGGACCCTGAGAGGAGCTTGCACAACACCAAGGCTCAGGTTGTAATGGTTCCTTTTTTGTTTCCTTAATACAAATAAGTCCATTCTTCTCAATGATTTGTTGTTAATGAATTATTCATGTACTCCTTGGTCTATGTGATGAATATGCTTTGTTTTATGAAATATTCAGGTGTTATGTAATCGTTTGCCTTGTTAGTGTATGCAGGTCTTAAAGTGAAGGAGGAGCTCATCTGGATCAGCAAGGCTGGACTGCTACAACAAGCGTTGGACCTAAGGTAAGATCGAAAACACTTGGTTTCTCATAGAATAATGTGTGTTTAGAGAAGGATTGCTCTTGTTTGGTTTGTTTGTCACTAGAGAGTCTTAGACTCCTAGGGAGGTTAGGTTTGTCCGCAAAAATAACTCTTTCCGCATGATAGTTTGTTCTTCAATGTCACTTGGAACAGCAACCTGTTCCTCGATGTCATTTGGAATAGTAGTCTGTTCCTCAGCAGTAGGTCTCCTAATGGGGTTTCAACCAACAAAACGGGTATAGGTCTGGCGCCTTCTTGTCCTCCGGGTTTTTACTGCAGTGGCCCTCTTCCTTTTCCTTGCGGTCTTTTGTATCCTCAAGTTGGCTTTCAAAATTCGAATTTGCTGTCGGAGCTTGGCTATAGTGCCCAACAACCTCTGATGTTTCTTCCTTAATTTCTTAATTTCCTTTGCCTCGGCATAGGGTTTGGCCCTTAAGTCTACTCCTTCTTCGTTTGGGATATCTTCCGGCGTCTTGGGGACAGATTGTCCCTGATTGGTGTCTTCCATTTCATCATCATAACTAAGCAGGTTTTCTTCTCCTGCCTTTTCTACATACGCTTTCTCGGGTATATCTTCCTCCGCGGGTCCGTCAGGGATGCCTACTGTGCTGGAGGGCTGGCCATATTCCCCCATATTGGCCAGGACTGCTGCCAATTCCTCCTCACCCACAGGGTCCTGCAACGGGCTACCCCCTGGCTGTACTACTTCTTCTTCTTGATTGACCTACTCGGTGGTTGTTTCTGTCTCAGAGTACTTGTCTCTTTCCTCAATTCCTCCTCCAGGCTGGTCAGCCTCGGCCCCTGATTGCTCAGCATTTTCTTCGGAGGGTCCTCCTTCTAGTTCTAGAGGTTCGTCCGCAATTTCAATTGGCTGGGCAGTGGTTCCCTGAATCTTTTCCAGCCTTCCTCGTATCCGGGCCAGCCAGGTTGATTTCCTTGGTCTCTCAGGTTGGTCGGGTGTGCCAACAAGTTCTCTGGGTTCCTCTGGTCGTTCTGGCATACTGGAGGATTGTTTTCATTTTAGAGCAGCATGTCTTTCTGCTGCTGATTCCTTGCATTTCTCTGATCGTTCCGGCGTGCTGGAGGATTTTTTAGATTTTGGGGGTGGTGCAGCCAATCCCCCTTCGACTATTGCGATCAGTTCCTCCCAAGTGCTTTGTTGTTGAGTGAGACTCTGGTTCACTATCAATCGAATCAGTCGATGGTGGCTAACGACTGCGTCTATGTGCTGTGCCTTTTTCAGGCTTTGGGCTGCGTCATGTAATAATGAATTTAAAAGTGCAGGGAGATTTACAGAACATTTTCCTTTTAAAACAGCTAAAAGTTTCAGGTGATGAGGTCTTACCACGTCTTTCCTCCCTTCGCAGGTGATATAGCTCTGCACTATCTTTGCTAACTCGGTCCAGGGTTCCCCTAGCATTGTCGGCAGAACTCCTTTCCCCTTGACTATCAAGCTTTGGCCTTCGTCCTAGAAAATCTCCATAACCTTTTGTAATCTTTCCTTTTTTAGCGTCCATACGGGTCCGGCAGCTGGTAGTCACGAGACTTCTGCGATGATATCATCTGTGACCGCTATCTGCTTTCCTCCTACTATGGAGTAATTTTCCTGCAAATTTTGTAGGAATTCCAATGCCACTGCTTCATTTGATTCTTGTAGGCGGCTGAAATAATTCAACCACCCTGCGTTTTCCAGGATTTTGCAGGTAGCAGCGGAGACTGTCAACTCCTGAGGTTCACTTCGGACTGTCTTTCCCCCCATGATTCTACTCAGAATTCTTAATGGAACAGCAACTGCTTGTGGTGTTTGAGACACAAAGAGGATGATCGTCACCAAATTTTGGAAAAGAACACAGAGCATGCAACAAAAAAAAGATCGTGGACGGAAATTTCCGTAAAATGGAATTATCATACCATTAAACCATGCCATACCTTCGTACATTATCTCGCCCGAATGGTGTGCAGCCATGTAATCCATGGAGTAATGAGGTTACCGCCCCCCCGTGATCTGATAGGCTGTCCCTAGCCATCAAAGAGAGGAGCAGTAGCCGGTCGGAAGTCAAGTCATTAAGAAACAGCATATGAAATTATGCCATGTTTTAGAAAAACATCGAAATGCCGAAATTGGGGCAAAAAGGTAGATCGCGTTTTACATAAGAGCCTGCATGATATAATGAGATGCCAGGGGATGGGACGTCTGTCAAGCGTACGAAATCTCCAGTGGTCATTATCAGTTCCGTTGCCATGATTGGTGGTAATGAATATTCATGCGATATATACATCGGGGCATGACATATGATCTATTCAAAGGATATAAGAGACAAAAAATATTGATATCATACCTGTTGGTGTAACCATTATGACTTCGATGCCATTAACAGAGCTCTGCTGCCAACAGGTGTTCATAACCTTGGCAGAGTTGTTTATTTCACCCTCCGGAACCATGATCCTTTATGTGTGTTCTTAAGAGTGCTTTATCAAAATGCAGGCCATTATGCTGGCTTGGTAACTAGATAGCCATAATGCCATTCACAAGGTAGGCACGAAACATGGACAGGCCGGCTCGTGATGAGACCCCCTGTTCCAAGGTTTGTTTATTTAATATACCTTTAGACCATATCCCTGGTGTGGTGGCCGTAATGGGAATGCCACTTTGCTTCCATCCTTATGATCATGGTAGGCTGGCTCTCGATGAGACCCCCTATCCTGCATTTGACAATTTTCATATTTTCTTTTTGTTTTTGCAGAGCACCTCTCTTTTTTTTTTTTTATTTACACATAAGGGTGGTTCCGCACTCCTTAAGAGCGGGGAATGGTGGAAGAAGTCTTATCATCCCAACAAACAGATATAAATCCTTTGTTCTTATTGCTAAGTGATAATCAAAAGGGATTTTTAGGGAAATCGTCATGATAAAGATCACCAACCAGGGTGCCGGTAATAAGACAATGACAGCGAAGATAAAATGTTAATGTCCCTCCTCTTGTCCTCTTACCAATACTAGGCTTTATGGCGATTTATGATCTGCTGACTTCGGTATATCATGGTTTATGTTCATCGCATAAGCCCATTGCTGTATCTAAAAGACTGGGGAGAACATGCAAAGCATCCTCAAATAAAAGCAAAAACATGCCGATGGTGTTCCTCAAAGAAGAGTCTATGCAGATAAATTCGTAAGATGCCGTTTCTTTAAAAGGAATAACATAAAATCGTGAATGTTGTTCCTTCTGAGAAAGGAACAACAGAGACACTCAAATGCTGTTCCTTTTGAAAAGGAACAACAGACACACTCAAGTGCTGTTCCTTTTGAAAAGGAACAACAAAACACACAACTGTTCTTCCTTTTGAAAAGGAACAACAAAAACACACAAGTGTTGTTCCTTTTGAAAAGGAACAACAAAAAAACACAAGTGTTGTTCCTTTTGAAAAGGAACAACAAAAACACACAAGTGTTGTTCCTTTTGAAAAGGAACAGCAAAATCACACAAGTGCTATTCCTTTTTGCAAAGGAACAGCAAAATCTCACAAGCACTGTTCCTTTGAAAAGGAACAACAAAATCACACAAGCGATGTTCCTTTTGAAAAGGAACAGCAAAATCATCCAAGCGTTGTTCCTTTTGAAAAGGAACAGTAAAATCACCCAAGTGCTGTTCCTTTTTGCAAAGGAACAACAAAATCACACAAGCGCTGTTCCTTTTGAAAAGGAACAACAAAAACACACCAGTGTTGTTCCTTTTGAAAAGGAACAACAGAAATACGCCAGTACTGTTCCTTTTGAAAAGGAACAGCAGAAACACACCAGTGTTGTTCCTTTTGAAAAGGAACAATAGAAACACACCAGTGTTGTTCCTTTTGAAAAGGAACAGCAGAAACACACCAGTGCTGTTCCTTTTGAAAAGGAACAACAGAAACACACCAGTGCCGTTCCTTTTGAAAAGGAACAACAGAAACACTTAGAATGCAAAAAAAAAATCAAGAAAACATATATACAGGATGTTATGTACAAGTTATGAAAAAAAAATGAATTCCTTAAATTATAGGTGAGGAAGATTTCGCTTCCTCTCCTAAAATTTCCATATCAGTGTCTTGTCGTAGCTGCTGACAGAAGGATTCCTGAGTGAGTGGCTTTTGATAGAGACGAACTCGGTGGCCATTTACTTTGAATGCATATCCAGAACCGTCAATTGTGATCAGAGTAAGGGTCCCGTTGTCATGTACTTTCTGGATTTCGTATGGTCCTAACCATCGAGTCTGGAATTTCCCTGGGAAGTCCTGAAACCGAGAGTCATATAACAGAGCCCAATCTCCTTCGTGAAAGACTTTGTTCTTGATAAGTGCATCATGCCATTTAGCTCACTGTTGTTGAATCAATGCTGTATTTTGTAATGCAGAGAGCCTGATTTCGTCCAATTCATTAATCTGCTCTAATTCGAGAGCCGACTTCCTGTGCAGTTCGTAGCGTTTGGATTTCGAATTCTATGGGGAAGATAGGTTTTTTTCCAAACACCAATTGATAAGGTGAATAGCCTGTCGTACTTCTCCATGTGGTTCTATAAGCCCACAGTGCTTCAGGTAGCCGAGTAGCCCAATCATGCCTATGTGATGCGATAGTCTTTGTTAAGATTGATTCAATTATCTTGTTACTATTTTCTACTTGTCCATTCACCTGCGGATGGTAGGGAGTAGTGATCTTATGTTGGATATGATAATTGTTAAGTGTTGCAGCTAATTTATTTCCAACAATTGTGGTCCACCATCTGTAATTAGTTCTCTCGGGAGTCCATAACGTACAAACAAATGGAACAAGAATTGTATTACAGAGTCTTCTGTAGCCTTAGGCAATGATTCGACCTCGACCCATTTAGTAACATAGTTTGTCGCCACCATAATGTATGTCCTCTGATTTGATGATGGATTAATGGGCCCGACGAAGTCAAGAGCCCATCATTCAAATGGCTCAATGACCAATTGTGGTCTCAGAGGCATTTCATCGGCTTGGCCAGGTCGTCCTGCTCGTTGGCAGCTGTCACAAGCTTGTACAAATTTTTTCGCGTCCTTAAAAATTGTAGGCCAATAGTATCCTGCCTGTAGTACTTTATGTGCTGTTCTTTTGTTGGCAAAGTGCCCTCCGCATGGTCCATTATGACAAGCTTTCAAGATGTCTAGGATCTCATCCTCTCAAATACACCTCCTGATTTGCATGTTTGCCCCTGTATGGAATAAGTGGTCTCCAATCCATGAAAATCGAGTGCTTCTTTGAACAATCTGCTTACGTTCCTGAGGGGTTAGGTGTTTTGGTAACTTACCCACTGCAAGGTAATTGGCAACATCAGCATACCAGGGTGTTCGAATAGCAATGGCAAACAAATGTTCATCGGGGAATTGATCTTCTACTGCTGTTGTTTCAATTGATTTCGGTATTCGTGAGAGAAAATTGGCTACAAGGTTCTCCTTGCCAAGTCGATCCTTGATTATGATATCGAACTCCTGCAATAAGATCAACCATCTGGTTATTCTAGAATTCGTAATAGGTTTATTTGCCAAATATTTGATAGCAGAATGATCTGTATATAACACAACAGGATAGCCTGTAATATAATGTCTGAATTTGTTAACAGCATGTATTACAGCCAAGAATTCTTTTTCGGTAACAGTATAATTGAGTTTGGCAGAGGATAATTTTTTGCTGATATAATAAATAGCATATGGCTTCTTATCCTCTTCTTGCCCCAGGACTGCACCAATTGCGGTATCTGAGGCATCAGATGAGATTTGGAATGGCAAATTCCAGTTTGGTCCTCGAAGGACTGGGGCTATTGATACAAGCTTCTTTAATTCCTTGAAAGCCTGGTCGCATTTTTCTGTCCACAAGAAATCAACATTACCAGTTAGAGCATATAGAGGTGCAACAATACGTGAGTAATGTTCTATAAATCGTCTGTAATACCCAGAAAATCCAAGAAAACTGTGTACCTCTGTTTGAGTAGTGGGAGTAGGGATAAGCAAAAGAATCTGGATTTTGGCTGGGTCTACTTGGATGCCAGCTGCTGAAACATAGTTCCCTAGAATGAGCCCTTATGTCATCATCATGTAACATTTTTCGTGGCTCAGACAAATCCTGGTAGCGATACAACGTTGTAGGAATTTTTCCAGGGTATCTAAAGCTGGATGAAAATCATCTCCATATGGTGTAAAGTCATCCATGTACACCTCAAGTCCATCATTTATTAAATCTGGAAAGATGCTAAGGACAGCCCTTTGGAATGTAGCAGGAGCATTACATAGGCCGAAGGGTAGAACTCGGTAGGCAAACGTTCCCCAGGGACAAGTAAAGGTAGTTTTATCCTAGTCTTCAGGGGCAATTTGGATTTGGTTGTATCCACTGAAGCCATCCAAGAAAGAAAATAATTTCTTTCTTGCTAAAGTGTCCAATACTTGGTCTATGAATGGGAGAGGGAAGTGATCCTTCTGTGTGGCTTTATTTAACTCCCTCTAATCCACACAAATCCTCCATTTTCCATTTTTCTTGGGTACCACCACTACGGGAGAGACCCATATACTGTCGGAAATAGGATAGATAAAATTAACATCTAAAAGTTTATGAAGTTCGGCTTTTACAACCTATTTTAGATGGGCGTTGAGTCTTCTTTGCGGCTGATGAACAGGTCTTGCATCTTTTTCTATATAGATGTGGTGGGTGCATAATTGAGGATCAATCCCTTTCATATCAGGGTAATCCCACGCAAATGCTCCTTGATATTTTCGTAACAGATTAATGAGATTTGTTTCTTGGTCCGGTGTAAGGTTGGCATTGATATTTAGAGTCTTACCAGGTTCAATTTCCACTACTTTACTGTTGGCAATGACAGTCACTGGTATTGTTTGGTCATGTGCATCTTTCAAAGGGTCTTCTTCTAGCTCACTATCAAACGCTGCTTCTATCATGAAACACTGTGTGTGAGGTCTAGATTCAGTTTGACTAATGAAATTATTGATGGCATCATCTTTTGTTGGGTCCTTAAAATCTAAAGCCTTCTGTATAGTCAATGGGGATCTGATATTGTTAGTAAGGTATGACAGAGGATGCTGATTAGTTTTGATCATTGGAAGGCTTGGCTGTGCTGGAGGATATAGAACTAGATTTTTAACATCTGGTCCTTTAGTTATGGTCATGTTTCCCTGCCGACAACCAATTTAGGCATCGAAAGTAGCAAGCCAAGGTCTTCCTAGAATTAGCGGATGTCCATCCAGTCAGGTTTTTGGATTAATTATTAGGAAATTGGTTGGATTTTCCCAGGAATCTACAGAAACCATGACATCGTATAGAGTACCTTCCGGTCGAACTATAGATTGATCTGCCTATTCTAGCAAAGTAGAAGTAGGTTCTACTGATGTAATGCCAAGCTTTTGGCAGGTAGAGGTAGTCAAAATATTGATTGCAGCTCCTAGATCAACTAAAGCGCTAGCCAGGGTCTGACCATAGATTTGAACGGTTACAATTGGATTTCCAGGATCTTCGTATTTGATGGGTGTCTCTTTTCCTGATAACAAGTCAGATAAAGTACTGACTACTTGGACTCTTGGGTTAGTGGTTGTATTCCTCCTTGATTTTTTTATGCACAATTTTTTTATGGTTTTTGCATATATAGGAATGTCTTGAATGGCTTGGAGGAATGGAATTCTTATGTACAGGTTTTGTAACTCTCCCAGAATGTCAAAGTCTGGATATTGCACCGGTCGTGGTATGACTAATCGTTCTGGGAAAGGAGGAGAGGATGTACTTGCTTGATGATGGGTCTGTTCTTTATTTACACCCTCTTGTTGTAACGATTGTTCTATTGGTAACTAATCTTCAATGTGAACTATTTTGTCTTCCTCTATTTCTATTATACGTCCAAATCTTAACTAAAGATCATTGCACTCCCTTAGGTCAGGTCTGATTTTTGATGTTTCTATAATTTGGAGGGATTGGACCGGTCTATTATTAGTATTGGGATTGGGTTGGGCTGGGAGTTGCAGTCTCAGATTAGACTGGCGGTTTTGTTGTAAGGATGGCAGAGTCGGTTGAGGGAGTGGAATAGTTCCTATTGGCTGATATGTCGATTTTGGCCAATTTGTCTGCCAGGGTGAACCTTGTGAAGTAGGGGGAATCCATTGTGGAGGATATGAGTTATTCTGCCCATATGGTGGGGCGTAGGGAAAATTTGGCCAGCTGAATTGGCCTGTTTGATTCATCCATGGATTTGGAGAAGGAAACGGCTGTGATGACCAGTTCAGCAATGGGGGTGGAGATTGGTTTTGCCACATACTATATTGCTGAGCGTTATACTGCGGAGGCTGGAAAGAAGAAGTTGGGTCCGAAAACATACCAGATTGCCTAGGTTGCCATTGGCGACGCTGGTTAACGAAGTATGCTGGCTCTGGTTCTTCTTCCGCTTCCTTATATACTGCCTTTAATCCAGGAAGTGAGGGGTAGCTCTCAGTAAGGTGATCTTTCGTACAGATATCACATGTTTGAACTGCATCCAGTGGACATTCCTTGTGGCTATGTTTTCTTCTACATCGGGGGCAGAAAATCGCCAGATTTTGTTCCGCCTCCATCTGATTTTGTTTAGCCTGCACAACATCAAGCTGTGTAGTTAATGTCCCCAAAATATCAATTTTAAAATTTTCTAATAAATTCCCAAGTTCTACACGTGTTACTCCTTCTGTTGATATTTTGTTATCTCTGACAAACCGATCATATTCTGTTGGTTTTAT
>APFE031161908.1:37639-126422 GCA_000404065.3 Pinus taeda | reverse complement strand
CATCTGAATTGCACTGTAAGGTCATCTGAACCTCCTCTGAAAGCCACAACTTTTGGTGGTGGAATCAAGTCAATCCGACGGACAGTTTGCAAGATATCGACTGCCCTAGTTTGAAGGAAGCTGCTGAAACTGAAGCTGCAACTGCAGAAGTAAAATTTGACCTGCGTGGACTAGAATATCTCCTCATCTGAACTGTGTTGTAGGTTCACCTGAACCTCCTCTGAAAGCCGCAACTTTTGGTGGTGGAATCAAGTCAATCCGACGGACGGTTTGCAAGATATCGACTGCCCTAGTTTGAAGGAAGCTACTGAAACTGAAGCGACAACTGCAAAAGTAAAGTTTGACCTGCATGGACTAGATCTCCTCATCTGAACTATGTTGTAGGTTCATCTGAACCTCCTTTGGATGCCGCAACTTTTGGTGGTGGAATCAAGCCGATCCGACGGTCGGTTTGTGAGATATCGTCTGCCCTAGTTTGATGATGAAGCCGCTAATAAGATGCTGCTGATCTAAGGTTTGCTACTGCTGATATAAATCAAATTTATTGTACTATTTCTCTCTGCTGAATTATTGAAGATAAAAGAAGATTTGATCAAAGGGTTTCCCCACACATTGTGGGGTTTGTCTCTGGCTAGCCGCCACATCTTGTGTCTCTTGTCTTGGCTTGTTTTCTGTCGATCGTTTAATGTTCTATCTGCACTTTACTTTATGTACATGTGATTGCTAATCTGAAATAATAAGAAGAAGAAGTAAACTGTTATAAGCATAGAACATACCATAATTTAACAATCAGTGATCAACATGATCACTCTTCATCATGATCAAACTCATCACCACTACTAGACATGGGATCATTAACATGAGCTATATAGACATCATCTGGCTCAGAGTCTAAGGACAACTCAAACTCCCGTGCAACCTCAGTAGTAGTAATAGTAGCAGCAAAACTAGACATTAAAAATACAAATCCTTGATCAACATGATCACTGATGAAACTCATCATTGATTCAGCGCTACTAAAAATGTGATCATCAACAAGAGCTACATAAACATCATTTAGCTCAAAGTCTTCAGAGATTGCTCAACCTTATAATATGGTAGAGATTGAAAAAGTTTAACATGCCTAACCAATGATTTTGGTTTGAGTGAAGGGTTCATCTCCTCAACCTTATAAAATGGTAGAAAAAGCCTAGCATGCCTAGCCAATTATTTTCCTTTGAGTGAAGAGTACATTTTTGTTAAGGCCATGGTAGAGGAGTTAAATAAGCAATACCACCAACACCAACAAAGTTTAACAATCAATGCCACCAACATCAAGGTAATTAAAGGGCTTCATGATCAAATGCCAATCTCATACCCTCACGCATCACATAATCAATTGGAAACATTGCAATCCCCTATATCTTGAACCTAAAAACCATTAAGTTAGCTGGATTTTGAGTGGTATCATAAAACCTAGTTTACCAATATGAATCTAGTGAGTTCGAGACCACTCTCAAACATCCTGCATCATTTCATGGTAATGTTAAAAATTTAAGTAAAAGGATTAATTTAAGAATCTAACATTACCATTGATTGTCAGCAGTGTTAGGGTTGAGATGTGTGAGGAAAATGAGAGGGGAGGGGCATCCTTTTAAAGGTTTGGAGGAGTTGGTTTTGGAGGGAAATAGCCCCTAATTTCCCTCAAAAACGCTCAAAAAAGCTAAAAAACAACTCACGTGGGGTTCACAGCCAACTGGTAAAGAAACTGCCTACTCCTGACAGAATCGGCAGATGTATGGAAAAACTAGCCAATTCCGTCATAAACCGGTTGGTTTATGGCTAGTTAATGGAAAACACTAGCCCATGAATCAGCCTTACCTGGTTTTTCAACCGGTTCATCCCCTTCAGCAAATGAACCATGTAAATTGACCGATTTCCAGTTCAAACTGGCCGATTTTGAATACTATTTGAAACTATTATCAGTATCCAGAATCCATAAAAATGAACAGTAGGACTATAGAATGGTCCAAGTACAATTGAAATCAAAGGGAGTGCCTAATGCATCTCCTAAACAAGTGAGACCATAAGAGAAACTAATAAGTAAAGGAGAGAAAAACTAGGTCAAGGACCACAAACTAATCATAGTTGTGATGTACCTTGCAATAGTTAGAGTATCTCATAGGCAATCATGGCCAAAAGGGTGGCAAAAGACCATACACTCAAGGACAAATAAATATATATATAAGAATTAAAAGATTAAAAATATTATGTTAAACAGTAAAGAAGATTGTCGTGTATATAATTGAAATATGGATAGATTACATACCCTCCTATCTAGGAAGGATTCGTCCTTAAGTACAAGAGAAAACAAAATATAAATATCATTAAAGTTCAGAGCAATATAGAAATGGTGTACAAGAATCAATCCATCCTAGGACAACTTTTATCATAAGTTTTGTTGATAAGACTCTTAAATGAAACTTTTCATCTTTGAAACAATGCAAACATTGGTAAATTGATGGACCATAGCGACAACTATTGTGATGGGGATGATGATAAGGTTTTATTGCTAACTGCGTTTTTCTTGATTTCCATTTTAGGATATTCCTTGTTACCCTAATCCATAAAAATGAATAGTAGGACTATAGAATGGTCCAAGTACAATTGAAATCAAAGGGAGTGCCTAATGCATCTCCTAAACAAGTGAGACCATAAGAGAAAATAATAAGTAAAGGAGAGAAAAACTAGGTCAAGGACCACAAACTAATCATAGTTGTGATGTACCTTGCAACAGTTAGAGTATCTCATAGGCAGTCATGGCCAAAAGGGTGGCAAAAGACCATACACTCAAGGACAAATAAATATATATAAAAATTAAACGATACAAAATATTATGTTAAACAGTAAAGAAGATTGTCGTGTATATAATTGAAATATGGATAGATTACATACCCTCCTATCTAGGAAGGATTCGTCCTTAAGTACAAGAGAAAACAAAATATAAATATCATTAAAGTTCAGAGCAATATAGAAATGGTGTACAAGAATCAATCCATCCTAGGACAACTTTTATCATAAGTTTTGTTGATAAGACTCTTAAATGAAACCTTTCATCTTTGAAACAATGCAAACATTGGTAAATTGATGGACCATAGCAACAACTATTGTGATGGGGATGATGATAAGGTTTTATTGCTAACTGCTTTTTTCTTGATTTCCATTTTAGGATATTCCTTGTTACCCTTTGGTTGTGGAAAAATATTATTTCCATAAGATAATTATGCAATTGCACATCTTCATTAGATCCTTAATTGATCTGTCAATCAAGAAAATTTCGCCAATACTAACAATTTGATCTTCAAATTTAATTGAGTCTGTAAACGTTTATTTGTCAACAACTTGCACGTTTGACTTTTGAAAACATTATTTTTCTTCATTTCAATAGTTAATTTCCAATAGAAATTTGTCAATAACTTCAAGGTCAGATTTTAGAGTTTCATGTTTAACCTTATGTTGTTGAATTTCATTTATCTTCTGGTGATCATCTACTTCCCATTTTCGAATTATTGGTGTAATTTTTACATGTTGCCATGACACATTCATATGTATCATTAGTGTACTTATAATCATGACTATGGCCATACTTTTTTCTTTTATTGTATTACTAGGTGTGGTTAAGGCCAACCTAGTCAACTTTGATATGTATGACAGATAACCCTCTGGAGTGTGCCCCTATTTATGTGGACCCATAACCCTCTTGGGAGGATGCCATACCTATTTGGGAGCTTCATTTGTAAATCATATTTTTGATCAATGAACTAAGGCCCTCGAACATGAAGTGTTTAAGCCTATGGGTATCCAAACCTTGTGTTGCACACTCTTGTTCCTTGGCTATTTTTCTCCCACTTGTGCAATGACACTTGGGACAAAGGCCCATTGTCACCATAGCCTAAGTCCCCTACTCTTCTCGGATTTTCACCTGTGGGAGGAGCCCTAGTAATACTCACTTGTGATAGATGTGTATCTATGATAGGTTTGAAGTGAGGAAAGGTGGCTAGTTCAATGGAAGTGTTCAACAAAAGTATGAGCTTTCAGAGAAGCTAGTAATACCTTCCATGAAAAACCCCTTTGAAAGATGGCCACATTAGACCTACGATTGAGATATACAATGAAATATGAGTGCATCCAAGGTCAAGGTAGATAAGGGAAAAGGCAATGTAAGAGCACTTCAACAAGTACTAAAGCACATGCCTTCAAAGAATCCCCACGTTGAAGGATTAGCTTCTAGGGTTCCCTCTTGATGTGATAACTAGGGCATCAAATTTACGGAAAATCCACCACGGCAATTCCACTAAAACTTGAGGATCCCTAGAGGAGACACTAAGAAAGAAACTTATCCAAACAAAATTCAAAATGTCATCCTCCAAAAGATTTCGCACCTAGCCCTAGGGGAGCCTCCCTATCCTTAAAGGGATGAAAATAGAGGTGAAAAGAGAGATAAATCTAAGTTATATGTGATCACCAAATATTTTAGACTAGTGTCGGCATTGGGAGGTTAGGAGTCATTAAAGATCACGATATGGATAATTCGCTCTTTTCAGGAGACCTAATAGAAGTAGCTTCATTGCCCTTTAGATATTTTTACTTCGTTGACACTTGTTAATGGAGTTTCAAGGACAAAAATGCATTAATCCCCTAGGAACATTCATTCGTTCACTATCTATGAGTAATACACGCAAAATTTCCCAATAGTTACAATTTTTGGACAATATTTCAACTATTAGGGCACATTAATAACCATGAGACAATATTCCATGCATTACACACTAATAAAATCATAAATTTATCAATAAAGGGCACTTTTTTCCCAATAGGAAAATTTGGGCAAATCAACCCCAAAGGGAATCTTTTAAAGGCCATCGACCAAACTAGCAAGGCCTAACCCCAAGGGCATCGAGGAGAATTGACCCTATGACCTCCCAATCGAAGAGGTACTTAACAACGGGAATTTGACCAATTGAGCTAACCCTTGGGGATCAATAAAGAGCACTTACAAGATAGTGAAGAACATATCCATTCATAGCAATGCCAATTAGAAGCTCCAAAAATGAGAAAGTTATGCAAACATCAAAATTCATCCATGAATCACCAAAACTCCACAAATTGCAGGTCTGGATTCTTTTTCTATGATGCAAATGCAAGTCATGATGATTTGAGATGAGAGTAGCTAGAATCTAATTATACAAATGTTATGAGTTCAACTTCAAATAGTAAGAGACAAAGCCCCTCCAAATGCCTAAGATGCTAAGTAACCCACCCATGGCCACAATCCAACCATGATAGCTTTAAAATCAAATTAAATTCTCCTCCTAAGCACAGGCAAGGTTGACGTCATGCAAGCGTGGAGGCCTAGAGGAGCAATGTTGAGGCCTCTTGTGCTGAAAATGTGTGAGAAGGCCTCAAAAATCATGATAAAGAAGGTCATGCCCTCCCTATGTTGCAAAACATCTCCAAACCCTTATTTGGGCTTTGTGGACTCCAAATGGTCTCATGGATCTCCAGGTGGCTTAAAATCAAGTCGATGCTCCATCAATGAAGGCTAGAAGATGACACATGCCCTTCCATGTCTCCCTAGGAAAGACATAACCTCCTTGGGCCCTGTATCAACGGTCAAGTGTTGGGTGCAATGTGTAGCCGACTGAGGCAATGTGGTCCAAGTACATCATCATCTTCAATAATTGGGGCAAGAACAAGCAAATGGTGGTGTTGAAGAAGCCCATTATGTGTGTTTTCGCCTGGATTATATAGGCACCACAACAACGCTCAGGACGGGGATTATCACTCTGATCCCCGCCCACTCCGTTCTAGCTATCTCCCAACAATAGGTTATAGGGGGTAGTCCCTATGAAATGAGCCGAAGGAAGACAAGTTGGGAACCAACTTGTTTGGGAGACACGAATGAGTGGCCTAGCCACTTGGTTGAAATTAAACAATATTATTGATTAGATTTAGATTTTCTATTATGAGACCAGTGCTTTAATTGAGTCAAAAATTCTTGCTTTCTATAAATTGGAACCAAATGACCAGATGGACACCCGCTGCTTAAATATTTGACTAACCTATATGATATGCAATACCTAGGACCTATGTGAGATGCAATGATCTTGGTAAATTTTAATTAGATCACTGTCTAAATGCAACATTTTCCCCAACTGTTTTGAAAAGCAATTCTCAAAGTAAGTTGTGAAATGGAAGCCAACGGGAAGCAGGCAATGGCATGATTAACGATACCTCCTCGTGTTCCACTCACCCAGTTCCTCTAGCACTGCAAACACTGTGGCTCTGACGACTGCAAGGTCATTGTGTTAACTACTAGGAGAAACTGAATCTCTCAAGCTAGTGTGAAAAGGGTTACCCTATATCTCTATTAACCTAGCTTATGCTAGGAGGTAAATTATTAATGCAAGCTAGATCTAGAATGTTAAATGCAAGATGATGAGTGAGGTTATCTTGAACTAAGATTGTTTGAGTTTCTTAAGTACTTAAGTTACTATTATTCTTTATGCCAATAGTTGTTAAAATTGGCAACTAGGGCCAAACTCCATGTGGGTCATCTTATTTATGGTAGCTGATATTTTTCTTGGATCCCTCTCATCGAGAGGTGTGGGATTGATCTAAAGATCATCCGATTCCGATAAGTATTCATGGAGTTGTGAATTTATTTGTGTTATAATAATAAGACAATTCATCAAGGTTGGCCAGCAACCAAATAAACCCCACATGCACTCAACGTTTTAGTATAAAAGGAGATGACTTGAGAGTCATTTCACACACACTTCTCTCTTGATTTCTCTCCACTTGTCTTGGGTTTTAGTGAAAGAGAAATCTAGGAGTGGAAGCCCTAGACATTGGAAGAAAATAGGTTGCCCTAGCCAGAGTCAAGAAGAAGAAATGTGTTGCCCTAATCTAGAGGACACTATCAAGTAGGAGCCCTAAACCTATACGCTGGTCCCTACTAAAGGCTGCCCTAACGTAGACCTAAAGGTTGCCCTAATGTAGACCTAAAGGTTGCCCTAATGCAGACCTAAAGGCAGCCCTAACGCAGATCTGAAGGTAGCCCTAACGCTATCAAAGAAGGAGCCCTAACCTAACCTAGAGGACGCAGTCATACCCCAATCCTCCACGCTATCTCAAGGGTAATCAAGAGGAGGATATACGCTGCCCTAATGGGTCTTAGCTGCAGCAAAAGCCATGGGTCTTTTGGAGGACCGAGCCGCTGTTAGGAGGGCCAGTATGCTAGGCTAGAAGGCCACAATACAAGGTCTACTTCAGCAAAAGAAGAGGGGATGTTAAGGTCGCCCTTGTGACTATTGGAGAGCAAAGGAAAGGAGCTCGGATTTGCTCCTTGAGGATTGTGTGAAGTGGCAGCAAGGTCTATGTGAAGGCTACCCTCATAGAAGGCTATTCTAGATGATGGGACAGTGATGGACAGCAGCAATGGACAGAAGCATGTAGGGACAGCAATGTCATGATGGACAGAAGCATGTTGGTACAGCAATGTCATTATGGACAGAAGCATGTTGGGACAACACAATGATGGGACAGCAATATGGATAGCAGCAAGTTGGGACAGCACAATTGGGATAGCATAACTATTAGGGACAGCGGCTTCAGCAATATAACTAGGCCGCAGTGGCAAGCATGGAGCTACAAGGGACAGCTGCATGATAAATAGGATAGCAGCAACAGCGAGATGCAGCAAGAAAATGGGATAGCTAGGCATGGTGCTTAGTATAGTATGGCACATGGGACAACTGTGGCAGCATGGTGCAACAATGGCACATGGGACAGCAGTGCAACATAAAGTGCAATAGTATGATGTGTACAACATGGTCATGAGGTCCAGCATTGTGATGATGGGTGCAACATGGTGCAGCACGGTCAGGTGCAACATGATGACGAGATGCAGCACAATGATAGGTGAAGGAGTCACTTTGGAGAATCAATTGAAGCAGCATGTCTTCAACTGATCTCATGTATCATCTTCTTAGAGATGATCTATGCTCTTATCTAGATAAGTCAAAGTATTGACTTATATTGTAAATGTACTCTCTCTCTCTGTTGAACTATTGAAGAACATATAAGAAGGATTGATCAAGGGTTTCCCCATATTGGGGTTTGTCCCTGGCTAGCGCCACATCTTGTGTCTTGTTGTCTTGGCTTGTCTTCTACGATTTATGTTTATGTTCTATCTGCAGCTTACTTTAATGTTGATGTGATTGCTAATTTGGAAAAGATATTGAGCTCACTGTGAAAATTGAAATAAATTGCTCTAAGCATAAAACATACCTAAACTTAACATGGTAGCGGAGCTGAGGTGAAGACAAAGCCCAAGCAAAAGTGAAAGAGCAATCACCGAAGACAGTTGGGAAAGGACAAAAGGATCAATGGATTCCTCATCCCTCTTCAAATTCACCAAAGGTTAATTCGAAGCAGAGAACATTATCAGAATGGCGTAGCGGAAGCTTCTGATGACCTAAAGATCACTTCAATGGGAAATCCGGATCTAAGGGTGGATGGAAAGGCAGATGCCTTGGGTGTAATAAGTTCGGCCATTATGCAAAGGAGTGTCTGAGGCAGGGACACATCACTTGATGATAATAACAAACATTCCAGGGACATCTTCAATGACCAGAGGAATGACAGGTAATGTAGGTCATCAAGGATACGGCCGACTCTTCAAAGAAAGCAAGGAACCCCAGGTATGAAGAACAAAATGTTGTTTCTGATAAGATAAAGAAGCATTATCTTATATTGGCCCTCACCTTCAGATTCTGTGGGAATCTAGCTTATTGATTGTAGTGCTTCAAGGCACTTCATCAGATAGAAGGGTGCTCTCTCTAATTTGGTAGAGATGGAAACAACCGTGGGATTATACTTGGAGCCGATGCCACCTATCCCGAAAAGGGTGTAAGGAATGTTACCCCTCAATTGAATGAGGGTAACTCGATTCACTTACAGAATCTCTTTTATGTACCTGATCGCAAGAAGAACCTGGTGTCCATTTCAGCAATGGAAGTCAAAGGTTTCAAGGTGGCATTCATCGATGGAATGGTACGTGTTCGAAAATGGAATTTTCAAAGATCCTTTTGAGTTCAAGGTTGGCAGTTTGTATCAAGTTGCAGGATGGTCCATTGGGGACCATGTCAGTTGTCACATCTCATCTATAGCACCAGAGGTCTACTCATTATGGGGCCCTACCTGATGTGAGTCAGATGGTGACAGGGATGCTTGAATTCAAAAGGAGCATGAAGGTACATGTCTGAGATGTACCGAAGGAAAATCCTACAAGGGGACCATTCCCCTCATGTAGCAGGTCCACAGGTTTGGAACAACCCGAGGGGTTTGAGATTCATGATCGAGAATCTCATGTATGCAGGTGGAAGAAAGCCCTCTATGGCTTGAAG
Organism: Pinus taeda; assembly: GCA_000404065.3. Lineage (NCBI taxonomy): Eukaryota > Viridiplantae > Streptophyta > Pinopsida > Pinales > Pinaceae > Pinus > Pinus taeda. The sequence continues at coordinate 116,973 of APFE031161908.1, read as the reverse complement.
CAAAACACCCCAGGCATAGTATGAGAGGATTGATAGCTGTCTGATAAAGCTAAAATTCACTAGGAGTGAAGCCGATCCAAACCTTTGTTTGAACGTTGTGGATGATAGACCTCTCATACCGGCACCTTCTGAGGACGACCTCTTTCTGACAGGTGCAGACCCTCTCATTTGCAGAAGTAAGAGGGGGTTGGATTCCAGATTTGGAATGGAAAACTGCAAGCCCGTGACTACCTCAACGGAGCTTAATTTTCAAAAGTTATGTGGTAGTAATGTCGGACCAAATTTGGGAAATGCCTCTGAGTTTCATAAACTCATTCGCATTGATGTTCTTGGTGAACTTCCATCCAGACATATGTTTTGCAGTTAACATGATGAGATCATACATGGTTGAGCCTCACTAGGTTGGTGCCAAGAATCTTCTGAGATATCTTTAGGGCACAATCTCTCATGGATTGAGATACACTGCCGGAAATATGAAGCTACATGATTGTTCGAATGCTGACTAGGAAGACAGTGTGGAGGATCTCAAGAGCACTTCTGAGTGTTGTCTCTCTCTGGGTTCTGCTCAATATTCTGGATGAGCAGAAAGAAGAAGTCGGTTGCTATAAGCACCGCTGAGACCGAATACATAGCTACGAGTATGACCTCGTGTGAAGCTGCCTGGTTGCGGAAGCTCTTCAGTGAGTTGTTTGTACACATGATGGATACCACCATGATCTTCTATGCAACCAGGGGGCGATTTGATTGTTGAGGAATCCTGTATTCTATGATTGCTCCAATATATAGACATCAGATACTACCTTATCTGTGATATGGTAAGTCGATGAGCGAGGAGGCTCTATCGCATTGAGACTGATGTACAGGTCGCAGACATTCTGTCAAAGCCCCGGGGAAAGGTCAAATTTGTGACTTTCTCGAACGACTTGGATTCATTGAGAGACCTTCTTATCAGGGTCCTGCATGTTGCATGCATTGAGCTTTGGGAGCTCCGGGGGGCTTGGGGTACTTATTGGAGCAACAAGCGACCATAGGGCGACTCACCCTCCCCCACTGGTGCGTTGTGTACAGGGTGAATGGCTCAACCTTCCCCTGTGATACCCCGTGGTGACTTAGGGACAGGATGAGTGGTTCTCTTGTCGAGGCATCTTACCCATGCAGTCTGGGACTCATGGGAAGTACCTCTCATCTGGCCAATGAACAGGGATATGGGGTTAGGGACCATAGTAGTACTATTGATGGACACATCATTGTATCTACCGCACTCCCTATGCTAGGATGACCTCCATTGGTCTGGGATCAATGAAACTGATCTGGAATCAGTATGAGTGGTTTGAGGCACTCTCTTGTGATATTGGTTTGGATCAATGAAACTGACTTCGGGTCAGTAAGAGTGGTATGACACACTCTCTTCATATGGAACTCACTTCGGGTCAGTACAGAATGGTATGAGACATTCTTGATCAATTCTTCTTCTTCATGGTTTAGCAGAGCAGAGGAGAATGGAGCTCAACAGAGCAGAGTAGAGCAGAGCAGAGCAGTGCAGGGCACTTATGGCAGAGATAGTACAGTCGGACAGATGGATCAGCCGATGGAGTTCTCCCTAGTTGAGAGGGAGTGTTAAAATTAGCAACTAGGGCCAAACTCCATGTGGGTCATCTTATTTATGGTAGCTGATATTTTTCTTGGATCCCTCTCATCGAGAAGTGTAGGATTGATCTAAAAATCATCCGATTCCAATAAGTATTCATGGAGTTATGAATTTATTTGTGTTATAAGACAATTCGTCAAGGTCGTCCAGCAACCAAATAAACCCCACATGTGCTCAACGTTTTAGTATAAAAGGAGATGACTTGAGAGTCATTTCACACACACTTCTATCTTGATTTCTCTCCACTTGTCTTGGGTTTTAGTGGAAGAGAAATCTAGAAGTGGAAGCCCTAGACGTTGGAGGAAAAGAGGTTGCCCTAGTCACAGTCAAGAAGAAGAAATATGATGCCCTAATCTAGAGGACATTATCAAGAAGGAGCCCTAAACCTATACGTTGGTGCCTACTAAAGGCTGCCCTTACGCAGACCTAAAGGCAACCCAAACGCTATCAAAGAAGGAGCCCTAACCTAATCTAGAGGACGCAGTCATACCCCAATCCTCTACATTGTCTCAAGGGTAATCAAGAGGAGGATATACGTTGCCCTAATGGGTCTTAGCCGCAGCAAAAGCTATGGGTCTTTTGGAGGACCGAGCTGTTGTTAGGAGGGCCAATATGCTAGGCTAGAAGGTCGCAATACAAGGTCTACTTCAACAAAAGAAGAGTGGACGTTAAGGTCACCCTTGTGACTATTGAAGAGCAAAGGAAAGGAGCTCAAATTTGCTCCTTGAGGACTGTGTGAAGAGGCAGCAAGGTCTATGTGAAGGCCGCCCTCATAGAAGGTTGTTCTGGATGACGGGACAACAATGAACAGCAGCAATGGACAGAAGCATGTTGGACAGCAATGTCATTATGGACAGGGCATGTTGGGACAGCACAATGATGGGGCAACAATATGGACAACAGCAAATTGGGACAGCACAATTGGGATAGCATGACTGTTAGGGATAGCAGCTACACCAATATAACTAGGCAACAGTGGAAAGCATGGAGCTACAAGGGACAGCTGCATGATAAATAGGACAGCAGCAACAACAAGATGCAGCAAGCAAATGGGACCGCTAGGCATGGTGCTTAGTACAATATGGCACATGGGACAATTGTGGCAACATGGTGCAACAATGGCACATGGGACAGCAGTGCAGCATAAGGTAAGGTGCAGCAGGATGATGTGTACAACATGGTCATGATGTCTAGCATTGTGATGATGGGTGCAACATGGTGCAGCACGGTGAGGTGCAGCATGATGACGAGATGCAACACAATGATAGGTGAAGGAGTCACCTTGCAGAATTAATTGAAGCAGCATGTCTTCAACTGATCTCATGTATCATCTTCTTAGAGATAATCTATGCTCTTATCTAGATAAGTCAAAGTATTGACTTCTGTTGTAAATGTACTCTCTCTCTCTATAGTGAACTATTGAAGAACATATAAGAAGAATTGATCAAGGGTTTCCCCACATTGGGGTTTGTCCCTGGCTAGCGCCACATCTTGTGTCCTCTTGTCTTGGCTTGTCTTCTACGATTTATGTTTATGTTCTATCTGCAGTTTACTTTAATGTTGATGTGATTGCTAATCTGGAAAAGATATTGAGCTAACTGTGAAAATTGAAATAATTTGCCCTAAGAATAGAACATACCTAAACTTAACAATAGTACTTAACAGCGATGGGAAAAATGATCTTCATACAAGATGAGTGCTTAATGACACAAGTGCAAAATTCAACTATAGGTCAATCCACAAAATGTTTAAGTAAATCAACTTATCCACCAATGATTATCAACACAAGATATTATGTCAATTCAAACTTAGAAGCCCAAGATAACTCTATCAACAAGATTAACTTCAGATTTTGAGTGCAAAGTTAGACAACCTTTAAGACCAAGATGAGATAAGACAATTTCATATTTATGGCAGTCTATATCAGCAGTAATAATTCAGAAATTTCAGACTTTATTAGTGTTATGACAGCAATGAGGAAGCCACTTTAAATTACAAAATCTTGTTCAACCACGAAACATAAAAATTTCCAATGACCAGCAAATATAAAGAAACTTATTTAGCCCACTTTATGATGAAGTATTCAGTGATATTTCAGATCCAATATATTTATAACAGCAGTAAATAGATCACAGTTCAGCAAACTAATGAGGCCCAAAATAGTTCCCAAGATGTCCAAAAATAGTAAAATTTCCCCAAAACTTGAAAAAAATAATTTTTATGGCTATTTAGTATTTAGAGGATGTGATTCAGAAATTTCAGATATGATCTATTTATTACAACAGTAAACAGATCACAGATCAGCAAACCAGCGATGCTCAAGACAATCCCCAATATATCCAAAAATAGAAAAAATTTGTTGGAAATTCAAAATTCAAAATTTTTGGCCCTCTTTAAGTATTTGATTCAAAAAAATTTGCAGGTTTGATTCAGCAATTTACGCAGAAAATTCCAGCAAGCAAAAATTTAGATCTAGATCAAATCCAAGATGCCCAAGTGGCCAAAACTCATGAAAATTAAGATTTTACAATTTTAAGTGATTTTGACAGTTAAATATGCGATGTTAGGGCTTAATTGTTATTGATTTGACTATTGTAATAAAACTGAAGTAAAACAAGGGTTTAGAGGTCAAACCCTAGGCCTAAGGCCTTGTAGAAACACTTGCCCAAGTGAATCAAAATTTTGGATGAAAATGCAGTTGATTTTTGAGTAGCATCGGATATGCTCTAGCTCCAAAATTTTGTGGAGGGGCTAGAACACATGAGATCTCGAAGACCCAGAAATCGTTTGGTGAAATTCCACCCGGATTGTATTTTATTAAAATAATTAATATTTTTAATGCGGTTCCTAAGTCTAAACTTAGGAAAATTAAAATATTAATTGGTATTAATGAACATATGGGTGAGAAGCTTCTAAGAGACGAGGATCAAGTCTAATTTAATATTAGTTGTTGATTAGAGATTAGATCATGACCGTTGATATTTCAACAGGAAAAGTATAAAGGAAGACTTGAGAGTCATCTGGACATACACCAGGCACATACTCAGTAACTTGAGGGAAATCGATTCTCAAGGAGTAAGAATTCGACTTCAGAGGGAGAGTTGCAGGGTGAAGGAAGAGGAGGGTATCAGCATCAATCCAAGACTGAGGAGGCGGGGACGCAGTGCATCAAAGGGACAGAGCAAAGAATAGCTCAGGGAAGCAACGTAGCAAGGGACGCAGTCCTCACGCAGAGATGACGCAGAGGTGACGCAGTGAAGGTTGGAGGGTCTCTTGGGTGTCAGAATTTCTCCAAAGGGTGGAGGAAAATTATCTCAGGTGTTTTCTCAAAGATTTCTCTATGTTCTGCAAATCATTCCTTGTAAAGAGATTGTTGATGAAGAATAATAAATAAACCCTCATCTACTACACCGGTTTTCCCACATTGGATTTTTCCAAGCACTATTGTCAAAAAATATTGTGTTGATGTGATTGATTCTTGTGTTCGTATTTCACTGTTCTTTTCTCTATGATATTATGTGACAACTACAGTAGAATTTACTTTGATGTTTACTGAAGGGTTTTGTAAATAACTTATTGTGGAAAATAAGTAGGAGAAATAAATTAGTTACTGCAGTAGAATTTCGTGTTAGAAATTTTCAAAGATGCCACTTGAAAATTAGAATTTTTAAGCCTCAAACCTACAAAACCACAAAGTATTTAGCCTTAAAAATTTCAGATAAGCGTTTGGGGCAGATTAGAGCAAAAGAGGCCAAGAAAAGGCAAAACAAGGCCAAGGAAAGCCGATTTGTGGGGATAAAAGGGCTGAAATGATAGATCAGGGGTTGAAATGGCAAGCGGAGGCCAAAAACTGAAAACCCGCGTCTTGAAAAAAAAATCTCCCAGATCTAAATTTTGTCATCAAATCTTCAGTAAATGTCCCTGCAAAATTGTTTAGAGACTCAATCTTACCCTCGTCGTCCTAGATCTAACTCTTCTCTCACTTGATCCCTTGATCCAACCTGCAAAAATGAAAAATAAAACACTCAAACCCCAAATATATACAAAATAGATCTAAAACACCAACCCAAGTTAGAAAAATAATTCACTTAAAATTACGGACTTATTTTACAGATTGTACATGGGTTTTTAAATAAATTTTGAGAAACTAATTTTTATGATATTTTTCCTTGAAAGAACGGCTAAAACGCTTCAAAAAAATTATTGCAAACTATAGCCCTAGCGAAGATTGAATCCACCATATGAAAACTAGGAATCCAAGCAAAATGATCCTTGTTCACAGTTTGTGAACTTGGAGACCAAAGATTGAGTACCTACAAACAATATGTATTATCTCAAAATATATCAAATAAAGCACCAAATAGTTATAGAGGGTTGAGGCTATTAGGTTTGGGCCCAACACAGTGGCTTAGGTCCCTCTTGTGTATTGCTTAGTTTCTCGAATTTCAGTAGGGAATAATCCATCAAAATCTGTGATTGCAGACTCTACCTCAACTCTCCCATGGGAGCATGAATAGACGGATTTACAACCACAACCCAAAATATTATGTTTATGATTTCTTGGAAGAAGATTTGTGCTACTCATCTTATTTTGCATGTGCTTGCTGTAGCTTAAGTGTTGGTTTATTGATTAGATCAAAGTTCTAGCATAGATTAGATAGCATTTAAATTCAACTCATCTTTTCCACTACTAGTTGTTTCATTTTTGTCAATGATAAATGGGTGTATGCATGTGATGATTGTAGGGTTGTTTGAATCTGTAGACAAGGGCACCTTCACCACCTCCATCTTAGACTCTCTCACCTTCTCTTCTGAACCCCAAATTATGTCCCAAAAATTCTGTTTCATGAGATCATTTTCCTAGGGTCATCGAGAGCATCCCTCCTACTGCAAAACAGGCCTTCAAAAGGCTCTAAGCTTGGCTAGGGGCTTGGGCCACCTTTCACTCACTTACCTCAACCTCGATCCACCTTTCCATACCCTTAAACCATCATTTTCACCTCTTAAACCTTCTCAGCAACCCTCCTGTAGCATTACAGGCCCTCCTATAGCAATACAAGGCTCCTTTAGCAGCCATCTGTAGCACACTTGTAGGACCTCTTTCTGCCACCAATTTTGATCCTTACTGCAACTCGAACTTAGTTTAGAAGGATGTTGACCCCTAGCTGTGATTTCATGATCAAGGGAAACTCCTAGGCCACTCCAAACCCTCCATTTCCCTCACTGCAAAAACAGAACAGTGTTAGTTTTCTTATCATAGATTTGGCACAAATAGAATATTGATTTAGATGCAAGTGTGAGCTAGTTAGATGGTACATAGAACCTTGAATTACAGTTTGGTAGGTTATGCAAGAGAGATTAGCTTCCTTTTTGCAAGTAGATCTGATAGCTTGATGAATGTTGCAAGATAATGTAGTTTCCTTTCCGCAAGTAGTTTAGCTCGTATTTTCATGAATGGCTTCAATAGCATTTTTCTTGTCATAGTTAGAGGTAGCTTCTAAACAGCACCTTCATTAGCCAACTTTCATTATAATTCAGTAGGAGGAATGGTCTTGGAGCACTATTGATCAGATATCCTAGTTGAGGGTGGCATGAGTAGAATCCCATCTCCTATGCATATAGCACTATCACCTCGAAGTTTGTATGAACCCCGAGTTGATAAATAGAGTTGAGGAGCCCTTGGGAGATGTAGCACTCTTGGTGCAATACTAGGGCTCACCACTTTTTGGTGCCATTGCTGGGGAGGTGTCTAGGTAGATGTTTTTGCTTAAGCATTGTTTTCTGTTTTGCATAAAGTTTTGAATAAGTAACATAAAAGAAAAAGAGAAATTTTGTGTTCATGCCTCATAGGAGTAGAGATAATGAAAATTCTTACCAAAAACCCCCACACCCTCAAGCAGTCAACCTTCACTCTTCTTTGGTGATTGTCAGCTTCCCTCTCTGACTACAGGGGAGTTAGAAGACCCTCTAGGTGAGCAACTAAAATCTTTGAAGAACCTATTAGGGAAGAAGAAGAACCCACTTCAACTACCAAAACTATCGCTGAAAACAGGCACAATGAGGTTTTCCCTATCAGAGAGACTAATGGAGAGGCTAGAATGAAGAATATAAGCCCTACTGCCCTTCCACACTTCCATGGCATAACCTCTAAGGATCCCGATACCTTCATGTTTGTATTTGTTGTTGTCTACAGGAACTATGACTATGCCTCTGATGACCAAAAGCTGAAGTTATTCCCCTCTACCCTTAAGGATGAAGCCTTGTGTTGGTTTATGGGTCTGTCTGGGGGTAGCAACACTACCTGGGCTCAAATGCAACAAGCCTTTAATAACAAGTACATGGGGTACTGTAGGTCCAAAGAAAGGAAAAAATCTTTAGAATGACTCTTGGACTTGATGAATCGCTAGAAGACTATGAGGAGAGATTTCAACTCAATTATAGGAGGGCCAGCTACACCCTTGATCCTCAATCACTCAAACTAGTTCTTCTTCGAGGGATCAGGGAGGACATGTTGGAGACCCTCAACATGTTGTCTGGGGGAGATATCTATCAGTTATCCTATGATGACATTAAAACTATGTTCAAGAGTCACTCTAGGGCTACTAGAAAGAAGGGTGGGGCTAGTCAAGGCTTGGTTAGTTCCTCTCCTCCTCAACATCCATCAAGAATAAGATTGGGAACATGTTGGAGGACTTTAAAAGTGAAATGTTGCATACCTTTGCTTTGCAAATGGATACCATGCAGATCAAGAGGATAAAAGAGGAAGCAGAGGGAGCACTAGTTATTTTCTGCCCAAGATGCACCAAAAGAAATCCTAGGAATGAGTGCTCCTTAAATGACATAGAGGTCTGCCTAGTTTGTGAAGCAAATCATGCAACAGACAAGTGCCCTTCTTTGCCAGGACTAAAAGTTGTATATCAAGGAGCAGAAAGGGGGTTAGTGCAACTTTGTTTCGTCAATTAAAGAAAACCTCAAGGACCTAGGCCATATCAACATGACATGCAAGGTACACACTACTCTTATTATCATCCAAATCATACTACACCCTTGCAACCATGGTACTCTTCCACTGACCCATCCTAGTCCACACCTCCTTCTTGGCCCTATGCTCCTCCATATCATCCTCAATTTGTCAATCAACCATTTGAGCCATATGCTCCTCAACCTCCTCAATGGAACAACCCATCACAACGGTGGAGGCCTCAACTCAACCAACCTCCTGCTTTACTGCCTCCACCCCAACCTCAACCGCAACTCACTCTTCTTGTGCCACCCGAGCAACCTCAAACACCTGCGCAACCCAATTTGAACCCAAATAACACGTAGGCACAACAGGTCTACAGTGGAGAGACATCTTATCATGCCTATGTTGTGGAGATCCAAGAGATCGACCTTAGGTCTAGGAGAGTATCATACAAGAAGATGAAGTGTATCATACAACACCCTACCCAATTTGTACCCTAGATGTTGTTATAAGAGGGGAGCAACCTAATGAAGATGACCTCATTGACCATATCCTTTAGAACCAACCCCCCCAATACCATTCCTCTTGAGGAGCTAGTGAAAGAATCTGAGAGTAGTCCTTGGACTGAGTTATGCTCAATTGACCCAAGTCCTGAACACATCAAAGTTGTAGAGTTTGGCCCATCCAGAGCCTTAAAGATTAACCCCTATCTCAGCCAAACAAAGAAGAGCAATTGTGCAAGATGTTGAGAGAACACGTAAATGCTTTTGCTTGGGACTATAAAGAAATGAAGGGGGTGCATCCCTCGATTTGTACTCATCACATCTACACCAAAAAGGGATGCAAGCCCGTGCGCTAACCTCAGAGGAGAATGAACTCAGCCCTTAAGGACATAGTGAAGGAAGATTTACAAAAGTTGTTGGATGCAGGGTTCATATGCCCCATCTCAGATAGTGAGTGGGTGTCTCCTCTAGTCTTAGTCCCAAAGAAGAATGGGAAGTGGAGGATCTGTGTTGATTACAGAGAACTGAACAAGGCCACAAAGAAAGACCATTTCCATTTGTGTTTCATTGACCAAGTTTTAGATGGTCTTGCAAAGAAGTTCTTCTCTTTCCTGGATGGATTTAGTGGTTACAATCAGATCTAGATCAGCCCTGAAGACGAAGACAAGACTACATTTACCTATCCTTGGGGTACCTTTTCTTATAGAGTCCTCCCATTCATTCTATGCAATGCCCCTTGTTGTCGCACAGATTGTCACGACAACGCTCAGACCGGGGGCTGTCACTCTGATCCCCGATCTCTCCGTTTAATCCTGTCTCCCGCGGCTAAGGGGGGTAGACCCTGTAAGGAGATGGACGACCAACTACGAACCAGTTGGTTTGGGAGACACGGAAGGACAAAGCACTTGATAGATTTTATTTAATTTAACGGACCAGTGCCTTATGGGTTTGACGTTTAAGCGATTATTTACTGTATGTTGCAGAGATGTAAACAGTTCACAGCAATCATAACAATGCAAGATATCCAGTAAACTCACGAAGTTTTTAACGATGACCTGGCAATCTAAAAATAAGCTTCGAAATATGCACATTAACCAGATATTATATTCAAGCATGCCAGATAAACATTAATCCCAAAATTTTAACCTCAGCAGGAAAAATAAAACGCGATGAGATACCCAGGCTGGAAAAATCTTTCCACGAAAATTTTTTATGGCTTTTCTGATAAAATTTTAACTTAAAACAAAATTTAAAATCTAAAACCCTAAAAGAAAAAAAATTATTGATTTATTTATTTTTTATTTTTTATGATTTTTTATTATTTATTATTTTTATGATTTTTTTAATTTTTAATTTTAAATTTATATATATATATATATATATATATATATATATATATTTTTATGTTTTTAGCTTTTTTATTTTTCTAAAACAAAAAACAAAATTTCAAAATCTAAACTAAAACAAAATAAAAATCGAATCTAAAGTCTAATTACTATAACTAAAAAAAAATCAAAATTTAATATCTAACACTAAACTAAAGTCTAAAACTATCAAAGTATTAAATCTAAATTTAAAAAAAAAAACCTAACAAATATTAACGCATGATATATGCATTTTAAAAAAATGAAGGCTAAACTTTAAAACTATAACCAGAATAAAACAAGGCAAAACGATTTTACGCTAACACTAAAACTATTGAAACGTGACCCAAAAGAAATCGATTTTTATTTAGAACCTACGCTAAACAGCATGTAGAAACCCTAACCTACAGCTGACTTTCACACCATACGCATTCATATGTATAAAAAAAACAAACGATTTACCTACGCAGAACAGCAAGGGGAAAGAGCATACGGTTCACGTGAATTCGACTGCGCCAAAGGGTTCGATCGATGCTATTCAATACCCTCACCTGATACCCACACGCAGAATGCTTAATGCACGTTCACGGGAATTGCCTTACGCCAGACTCGTGACACACTTGACCCACGATATATCAAAAATTGATTATGTTTTTGCGTTTGCAGGTCCATGTGCGGAACATGAAGCTCAACGGCTGGTAGCAGAAAGGCTCACGAAGGAATTGCGGATCAAGGGACGGGTTGACAGGATGGATATGAAAAGGGCCGCGTAACATTTGAAGGGAGCCACGGGTATGAGCGCTGATGGTGTATGCAGGCAGGATACAGCACGTGACTTGCAGTTTTAGAGGGGATAACCAGCGCTTAACCCAAAAGAATTCTGAATCGTTTTGATGCCCACGAGCGTTTTGCAGGTTCAGGCTATGATGGATGGTGAAAAAACGTTGAACTGAAGGCGTATTGAGGGAGCTGCGTGGGCAGCCTGAGGAGATGCAGAGATCTGAGGATGAACAGAGAACAAAAAACGGGATGCTTTGCGGCTGTATGAAGAATGCAGGCTCTGGAAATAAATTTTGAAACCCTGAGCAGGATAAAACTGAAACCAATGAAAGATTTTTCCAGATCCGACAAACCCAAGGGCAATGAAACAGTGACCCTGCAATCTTAATTTTTTCACAAAATATTTTGTCTCAGACCTGCGACCTGAAATGGAAAACAAAAAAGAAAATCTGGAGAATATATGCCGAAAAAATTCAAAATGAAACCCTAAAAAAAAAAACTGATAAGAAAAAAAAGTAAAAAATTATAGCTCTATGAAGCCAGATTTATCAGTTATCAACAAATATATTTTCAGAAAGTTCAGATTTGCTAATAAAATGCTTCAGAAAACTCTCAGATAAATAACACAAATTAAATGATTAACCCAGGGTCAAAACTAGCTAAGCCCTGCAAAAAATGCTTGTGGGAGTTGGCTAGTTCAGCCTAGAACTTCCCCTAACGCCCACTGATCTTCAAGGTTTTCCTGCACAGCTCACTTCAACCGTCAAATAAGAGAGAAAAAGCAGCACTAGATCTCAAACACAATGGAGATACCTGCCATTACATCAGAAACCCTAATACTACTAAAACCCTAGCATGTGAACAAGATACCTATGCTCAACAATACTCTTCATTAAGCTGACATTAACGGCTGAAAATGTAAAATATGCAGAAATAAAATTTGCTCACAGCACATTAAGAGAGTAACACCAACAAGCTTTTGACCCCAAAGTCTTCTTTATAAGCACCAGAAAAAATATTACACGAGAGCTTCTTCAGCACAAGACTCAGATCCAATTTCTTTCAAATGACCCCTAGCACCCTACTTAAAGGAAAAAAATCCCAACGGCTAGTTTGAGTGATCCATGACAAAACGATCTCGACCGTCGATGAGGATCAAGACATCTCTTAATCTCATCCGTCGAAAAAAAATTCTTCAAATATTATTATTTTATTATTGAAAAAAAAAAATATATATATATATTTATATATATATATATTTTTTAAATTTTTTTTTTTATTATTTTTATTATTTTTTTATTATTTTTATCTTTAATTATTATTTTTTATTGTTTTTATCATGGATCATCAAACATAGCCTTTGGAAAAAAATAATCCCCTAAGACTTAGGACCTAGGACGCATGAGGGGATTAACATTTTCAACCCTCAAGACTCTTTACATCATGACTTTAACAAATTTTACATCTTCAAGGGGAAAAAGCCCTTTGACAGACCCTCATAGACCACCCAGTTCTGCGACCAAACATAATCTAGCAGATTAACACAGTAGGATTCTCCTAAGACTCTAATGATAAAATTCATTCCGACTTTGGGGTCAGGTTGAAGGAAAACTCTGCCGATCGTGGATCGGTGAGACGAAAAACCTTCTGGAATGAAGATTACTACTAGAAAATTAGGTCCACCTAGGCAATTTACATACATGACACAGCTCTGCTAAGATTATTTACATCAAAATGCAGACTGGGTTTACAACTTAATATGATCAGGAGAATGACGATGACTGCTGAATGGCACGAACATCTCGATCAAGCGCTGTCCCTTTTTGCGAAAAAAAGGGGGGTGTACTGCTACAGGTAGTTGACACGCAGCGGTCAACACCCCTATTAATTTTCAAAGAGGAGTTTTGAGCATCTTTGTTGAGCTTGTTCATGACTCTATGGAGATCTACATGGATGATTTCGCTCCCTGTGGATGTGACTTCCTGGAGGCTCTCTCTAATCTGGGTAAAGCCCTGAGAATATGTATTGAAATGAACCTCTCACTGAGTCCTAAGAAATGTGAATTCTTAATGAATGTAGGGACTGTCCTTGGCCATTCCATATCTCAAGAAGGGATACAGGTGGACCCAAACAAGATTGTCATCATCAAAAGGGTCCCTACCCCTCAAAAGCAGAGGGAGGTTAGAAGTTTCTTGGGCTTAGCTGGTTGTTATAGAAGGTTTATCAATGATTTTAGTAAAGTGGCTTCACCATTGTTTGGATTGTTGGCCAAGGACTCGGATTTTTGTTGGTCAAGTAGTTGTCAAGAGGCCCTTGAAATATTAAAAGAGAAATTGACCACTGCACCCATACTTAGGGGTCCCAATTGGGCTCTACCTTTCCATATCCATACTAATGCATCAAACAAAGTTGTGGGGACATCTTTGGGGCAAATAGATGATAAGTTACCCTATGCCATTTATTTCATTAGTAAAAATCTGTCTAAGGCTAAATTGAACTACACTGTCACTGAAAAAGAACTCTTAGTTGTTGTGCACTCCTTAGAGTTTAAACAAATTTAGGCACTATATCGTTGGGTACCAAACTTTCGTGCATATTGATCATGCAACTATTAAAAAATTTGATGAATAAGCCTAATGTGAATGCTAGAATTATTAAATGGTTGTTATTGTCAAAACATTTTGATTTGACTATCATTAATAAGCCAAAAAAAGAAAATGTAGCTGCAGGATTTTTTGTCTAAACTCACTTTGCGTGCAAATGATGAAGGGATGGTCGATGATCAACTTCCAGATGAGCACATATTTGCTATCTCAATGCTCTCTCCCTGGTTTGTTCGCATAGCCAACTACCTGGTTGCTGGGAGATTTCCTCCAAATCTGTCATCTAGGGAGAAGAACAGAATTGTGAGGAAAAGTTCCCCTTTCACTTGGATCGGGGGAAACCTTTTCAAAATGGGACCAGATCGGATTTTAAAATGTGTCAAGAAAGAGGTCTTTGACATCATCTCAGCCTACCATGATGGGCCCTATGGGGGTCATTTTGTTGCCAAGAGAACAGCTTTCAAAGCTTTACAAGTTGGCTACTATTGACCCACTCTCCATCAAGTTGCAAGAAGGTATACCAGCAAACGTGATCAGTGCCAAAGGATGGGGAAACCCACACCCAAGGATGAGATGCCTCTACAACCTCAAATGGCCTTAGAGACATTTGACAAGTGGGGCATGGATTTCATTGGGCCAATTGATCCACCATCAGGGCAGAAAAAGTACATCATTGTGTGCACTGATTACTTGACAAAGTTGACTAAGACAAAGGTTGTCAAAGCAGCAACAGAGGAGAAAGTGCTTAAGTTCTTAAGGGAAAATATTTTCTACAACTTTGGGTATCCAAGGGAGATAGTCACCAATCAAGGGGCTCAATTCACATCACATTTGATTGAGAATCTCCGGAGGCAGCATAATATCAAACATAGAACATCTATTGCCTATCACCCTCAAGCAAATGGGCAAGTAGAGGTTACAAATAGGGCATTGGAGAGCATCCTCACCAAGGTTGTGAGCAACAGCAGGAGAGATTGGGCAGATAGAATAGTGGAGGCCACTTAGGCCTATAACACCACTTGCAAGAAAACTACTGGGTTCACTCCATATCAATGTTGCAAACATCGGCATCAGGATAAAATCAACAAGGGTCGCGAAAACCAAAAAATCGTAAAATTCGAGAAAATATTTGTAAAAATCGACAAGCACAGGCAAAATCAAGATACCATCAAAATATCAATAAAAAAATCAACAAACATCGGCTAGGCCAAAAAAATCTTGATTTCAAGATAAAATCGGGATCTTATCAAGATGTTCGTGACACTACTCCATATGATTTAGTTTATGGGAAGAAAGCTCTGCTTTCTGTTGAGTTTGAATATAACACTTTGAGATGGAAACCCAATTAGACTTAGATGTCACCAGAGCACAGCTAGAAAGGTTGCTCCAATTGAATGGTTTGGATGAGTTCAAAATGCAGGCCCTCCTACGCACTGAAGTTATACAATTGCAAAGGAAGGTTTGGCATGATAAGCATATCAAGGAAAAGGTTTTTGAAGAAGGGGATTGGGCCTAGTTATATGATTCTAGGTTCAAAGATTTTAAAGGAAAACTAATGACAAGATGGTTAGGCCTATACCTAGTAGAAAAATGTCATGACAATGGACCTATCCAAATCAGAACCAATGATGAAGAAGGGATCCCCTTGCTTGTCAATGGTTATAGGCTGAAGTTATACAGGAAACCTATGTCTAAGGCAGAATTCATCAATACAATCAGCAGAGAAGTCAATGTGATTGGTAGTGTCATAGCTTCCAATCCACGGCAGTTTTAGATATTTTTGTTATAAAAAAAAAGAGAGAAAAAATAAAAGGCCTGGATGAAAACCTCTATGAGGCATCTGAGGCCAACTCCTAGGTTAAAAACCTCTCTAAGGCAGCCCAGTAGCAAAAAAAAGAGAAGAAAAAATAGTAAAGATCCCTAGGTGAAAACCTCCCTTGAGGCACCTAGGGCAGGCATGCAGGTTGAAAACCTCCTATGAGGCAGCATGTGTGTCAAGAAAAAAACAAAAAAAAAATAAAACACAAGGAAAGAGCTTATACCATGTTTGTTGTCTTTTCTCTTATTTTGCAGGGTTATACACAGTGGCCGATTTCATGGCTACAAGGCCAAAATTTTCAATATTTCCTTCATTATTCCATCCATCCACTTCCTATCCATCGTCTCCACTCATGTGATCACCTCTCTCCACCATCTCATTCGCCTGAACTTCGAGTTTTACCTCCTCTCTGTGTTGCTAAAAAAAGGTCCTATGGTGCTACAAGAGGGTTCTAAAAAGCTACAGGAGGGAGATCCAAGGACAAGGACAGCCCAACAGGAAGTAAGTGTTCCATGGTAGCAAGTCATCTCAAGCAAGGAATTAAGGCATTATGGAATATCCTATTATCCATCAAGAACAGTATGACCAAGACTTCTACAAAGTACGAAGGGTTATTCTCAGCACTCATTGGCACATTTGAAGATGAGAAGATTTGGGTGATCAACGGTGGAGCATCAAGACATATGATAGGTGAGCACAAACAACTAAAGACCTTATCAAGAGGAAAATCTTCCTACTCCATTGAGCTTGGTGACAAGAAGAGCTATCCTGTAAGAGGAATCGGATCAACCTCATTGGAGCTAGAGAATAGAGGAAATATTCATCTCAACAACATCCTATTTGTTCCAGGTTTGCAAAAGAATCACTCACAATACTTATTTCTTCTCATAATCTAGATGTATCCCTCATGATACTTCGAAACAGAAGAGCACGATGCTACTGAAGATGCTGCAAGTCACACTTACAAAAGAAACTGTTTTGGTCAAAAGAATGGACTCCCATCCTAACTACAAAACAAGGTTTGACCTTTTCTATGTATTTGACATTAGCTTAGAAAAAATTCATTTTACAGGTGTCAAACAATACAAGATCTCATCTGAGTAACCAGACCATGAAAGTCTGCCTTCGGAATAGAACTGAACAGGCTGTATTTTCTACTATGAATTTTGCAAGAACCTGAGAGTATAGTAGTAGCCATATGCATGCTCTGTTTTGTACGTCTATTTTTTCAATAAAACATTCTGAAAATCTACTTTTTAGTGGGCAAGTTCTAGCAGGCTATATACTGGATTTCACTTGCTTTTTGAAGCAACAGCAATGCACTTATGATTTCCCCTGAAGTTTCTAAATATAATATCATATATGACCAGTTTACTTTTCCTTCAATCATTCTTTGACGATATATTTCAAATTTTAGTCACTTAAACTTTAAAAGGATACGAATATCAAACTGAAAAGATATTAGACAGACATATGGACACATCCTTCACAGAATATAAGGGGGTCTTAGCATTTAGAGTCTACCTTTATGGCCATATGCTGTTGTGCCAAAGTCCTGCTATCCCTGTCCAAGAGACAGCACCCTTCCAATACCTGGAGAGCCACGGCCACTTCATTACTTGTAGGAAGACTAGCAATTTTTCTGTGCTCTTCAGAAGATTTATCATCTGATTTCGGGACTCGGCCATTTTTTGAAGGAGCAATTGAATAATGAAACAAAACTGGCACCACTGTTATATAACAAGGGATAAAATCAGCCAAAGGATTTTGTAAGACAGATCATGGCTATTTAAATAATTTAGTAATATTAGGAAGCATATAGAAAATTTATAAAAAAAAAGGATCTAAGCAAATTAAATAATAGATGGGAATGGAAGATTAATTGTAAGAGGAGAAGTTCAGTGGAAGGACTTTCTTTCTCCTCACAAGGTAATACTGATCATTTTATTTTCCTGCATCATCTAGATAACATCTCATTATTTTAACATGTTAATTTTCTGTCTACATTTACCAGTCCTTGCAGGACAACAAAAGCCCAATTTTGGGACTTAATTTTCAACTGGATTTGTAAGTTGCTAGGCCCAATCGAGATGAAAATATAATATAGTGGTATGCTTTGTGGTACAGGTATGAGCTCAGCCATTGATATCTGTACTAATGTCCAACAAAGACCAAAATTGGTTCAAGGCACTATGACTACAACCAGCAATAATAGCCAAGCAAAAGAGAGGTGAAAAAAGGAACACTAAAAGAAATGTAATGAAATGAAAGTGAATACCAGAGCACTATGAAATCGTATATCCTAACATAGACATACAAGTACGTTATCGCAAGAAGCAAAACCTCAGAAAGTAAAGGACAGTCACTAAAGAAACATAGCCTGAACTAAGAAGTTGCTGCCGCGAGAGGAGGGAATTAGCCTTGCTAATCTTCCAAATCACTAGTGCAGATATCAACACCAATTCACTGCCAAATAATGTCCTCTGAAAAATGGCCTGCACAGATAGGACCTTAGGGACATGTCCCTGATGGTGGTAGGGGTCAAGGATGAAGATATAGAAGCACTCCTAATGTCCAAGGCCGAAGAGCTCCTCATGGAAGGAAAGAAACTAGTAATGCTGCTTTGAGAAGCTGTCCTGCAGTGGTATAGCCCTCACAAGCAGCTCTAATCCTCCTAGGAGCTCTGGATGTAGCATAATCAGGAACCTCAGTGGTGTGGACCAGAAAGCAATGTTGCATAGTCCTAGGGCCATCAAACTGAGTGGTTGTAGTGTGCTGAACACCCGTGTCCAGGACCACATGAAAGGACGCATTTTGGGAGCAGTTCCAAAAGAACTCTGAAATAGACATCATCTAAGAAAAAAGGCCTCTCTGAAAAACAAGGCAAAACATTGTTGATCAGTCTATGAAGAATGTCAATAAATACTGCCAAAGAAAATGGTACCTAATAAGTTCCAGCAGCACTTTCTTTCATAGTTTCGGAGTTTAGATCTTAGATTAGATATGCTTTTGCCTTCTATAGGATTGGCCAATGCACTCCCACACTGTCTTGATACTTTTGTACTTAGCAGTCCCAACATCCTATTTGTGCTCATTTGTTGTGCACTAATAAAATTATCTTGTCTTGTCTTAAAACGTGTGTTGATTTTAGATATCTCAATAAGGTCAAAATCTTGGATCCCTTCCCGATACCTTTTAATGAAAAACACTAACATGCCTAGGATTACCTAACCAACAAAAAATCAGAGATAATTCAGGGTCACAAGATAAGAGGTCTTTATTCCTTTATTAATGTGTTCTCAGACTACAACCAAATGAGGATAGCAAAGGAAGACAACCACAAGACTACCTTTGCAACAAACTAGGGATCCGTTGCCTAGAAGGTCACACCAATTGTTTTGGAAATGCATTGTTGCCTTCTCCAAAAAAACGACGAGCATTTTTGGAGTTTATCTACAAGTTTCTAGGCATCTATTTCAATAACTAAACATTGTACAACTCATTTTGAGTTTACATATGGCTTTTGAGATCTATGCTGGAACATTGCCAACAGGTACAACCAGCTCTGAATGTAAAGAGGAGCACTCTATTTACACCTTTTAGAGCTTTTCTTTGGCTTGTATTTTGCATGAACGATTTCGTCATACATAGGAGAAACATTAACGTCATCTTGGACCTGAAACAACCAAAATCTGCTTCTCACACAAACTAGGGATCCATTCCCTAGAAGGTTGCGCCAATTGTTTTGGAAATACATTGTTGCCTTCTCCAAAAAAAATGACGAGCATTTTAGGAGTTTATCTACAAGTTTCTAGACATCTATTTCAATAACAAAACATTGTACAACTTATTTTGAGTTTACATATTGTTGAGAAATCTAGGGCATAAGGATTAGGAGATTTCTCTTTGATGATAATTGCTTGTGAATGCTTTTTTACTTCTTTAGATTAGGATCTTCTCTTTGCTTAGATTATTATAGTGTTGTTCTTGATCAAACAGATACCAAAGCATAAACAATAAAAAGACAAGAGACACAGAATGTAGGTGATCAGCCAAGGCCAAAACCTCTCCAACTTGAGAGGAAAACCCAA
The DNA here is from genome assembly GCA_000404065.3 of Pinus taeda. Lineage (NCBI taxonomy): Eukaryota > Viridiplantae > Streptophyta > Pinopsida > Pinales > Pinaceae > Pinus > Pinus taeda. Next base: position 97,201 of record APFE031161908.1, on the reverse strand, counting down.
ACGAATTCTTCTTCTTGTAGAGACTTCAATTGATGAATACCAAGACCATGACCAAGACCCTTGACACAACAACCTCTCCGAAGACCAAGTCACAAGCCTTTTAACTCTTCCTTTCATGAGTCAACGATGGTCAAACTTCTTGCTTCTCCCTCCTTCTCGGCTATCCTTTAGATTTCGCTTCCTACAACCCTCGGCCTCTTCAGAAACCCTAGTTGCAGCACTTGTAAAGGATGTTGACCAATTTTTGTTCCTCGTTTTTCCTTCTCTTGGATGGAGAGACTTCCTTCTCCCCTGATTCAGCTTTTAGGAGACCTAGCTAGCCTCGGCCCTTCTCTGTAGCAATTGTACTCTATTTCCTTTGCACGTGTGAGGTATATTACCCCAAAAAAGATCAGAAATAATTCAGATAAGATTCTCCTTCTTGCTTATTGATTGGTTTCCTTTCTTGTGATCTTCACACTTCTAATTCTCCTTTTCTTACTTGATCGGATGGTGTCTTCAAATGGAGGCCGAGATTCCCTATATATAGTCTTTTGTCCATCAAAATAAGCTGACTTCAACTTCTGCCTAGGTCAACACACTCTTTTGGAATCATCATATTCCCTTTTGTAGGTCGACTTCAAGGAGAGCTTGTGACATGGTCTTGGAGGGCTAATGACTCAAACAATTTCCCTTTTTCAAATGTACAATATGCCCAAATGGGTCTTCAATCTTTGACATTGATTCATTAAACTTTATGACATGATGACCAAACCTAAAGGCTCACAATGGGAGTCTTAACTATAAAATAAAATTCCTTGATCATGAAACCCATGAATCAAGCATTACAAAAAAAAATTATTTTCTTCTTTACATCAATTACATAAAATCATAATTACACGTCATTATGAGGACCGAACCTAGTTACACTTTTCAACACATATGGCTTTTGAGAATTATGCTGGAACATTGACAACAGGTAGAACTAACCCTGAATGTAAAGAGGAGCACTCTATTTACACCTTTTATAGTTTTTCTTTGGCTTGTATTTTGCATGAACAATTTCATCATACATAGGAGAAACATTAACGTCATATTGGACCTGAAACAACCAAAATCTGCTTCTCACACAAGAATACAACTCTGTTATGTTAGCCCCTATCTGACCTTCCTCATATACTACTCAGATATCGCTGCACCTTCTGACTTGCTTTAAAAAAAGCCAACAAAGGCACCAATTTCCATGTTTCCTGATTGGAAGAACCTTTACAAATCATGTTGACTCTCAAGTATTGTGTTGGGGGAATGTTCATCTCAGCCAGGTAAATGAAATATCAACCACCCTATGTACTATTCCAATAGGAAGCTGACAAAGGCCAGAAGTTCAGAACGAATTATTTTACAGCTGAAAAGTAAAGGGTTAGAAATGGTGTTTGCACTGAAAAAGTTCAGACATCATATTTTTCAAACTCCATTTGCAAATTTCATTGATCATCAAGCTGTGTCCCCAAGTGTTTGCATTGAAAATGTTCAGCCACAATATTTGTCAAACTCCATTTGTGATTTTCAACGTTTCATTGATCTTCAAGCTGTGTCCCAATGTATCAGAAACAGGAAACAACAGGAAATGAGTTTACAGAAATACAATCAGAGACTTTGGCATAGTTTGTGTAGGAACTACAGGAAACAGGAAAACAATAAGCAACAATTTCTGGAAAAGGGAACAAAAATTTTCAAGCAAAATTAAAACAGTGCGAAACACGCATATGGATTTCCAAATGAATTCAATGAATTGATTGAGCAACAATACTCAATAATAATAAGAGATATTTACAAAGATAGAAACATCAAGTTTCTATGTAAAAAATCAGTTTCATCTAAGAAACTGCTAAAGGAAGAAAATTAGCAACAGCTAAAAGAATGAGCATTAAACTAAAATAGTATTATTCTAATACCCTCCCTTAATGCTCAATCTATTTACAACACCAATAGACCCCCTGAATTTTACAAACTTATCAGGACCAAGAGGCTTGGTGAAGATGTCTGCGGGCTGCTCTGTTGTGGGAACATATCTCAATTGAACGGATCAGTCTTCAACAAGCTGTCAAATGTAGTGGCAATGAGTTTCCACATGTTTTGTTCGTTCATGAAAGACGGGATTTTTGGCAAGTTTGAACACTCCCTAATTATCACAAAACAAGGAAGTAGGACCTGTCTGGGAAACATGCATATCTGCAAGCATACGTCGAAGCCAAACTGCCTCACAGGATGCCTTAACTGCTCCCCGATACTTTGCTTCTGTTGAGGAGAGAGCCACGGCTTGCTGCTTCTTACTAGTCCAGGTGACAGCACCAGATCCTAGACTAAACACATACCCAGCTGTAGATTTACGATCATCAACCGAAACGGCCCAGTCAGAATCTGTGTAACCACTGAGTATAGGATCGGAATTGCGAGTGTATAGGAGTCCATAATCAAAAGTGCCACGCACATATCGTAGTACACGCTTTGCTACTATCCAATGATCAGCTTTAGGAGCTGACATGAAGCGGGAAATGTAGCTCACTGCAAAACTGATGTCTGGTCTGGTGGCAGTAAGGTAGATGAGACTGCCCACTAATTTCCTGAATAAAGTTTCATCCACAGGGAGAGAGGATGACTGAGCTGAAAGTTTGAGCCCTGGTTCCATAGGAGTCGTCGCTGGTTTGCAATCCTGCATTCTGAACCTATTCACAAGATTTTTTGCATACTTGGACTGAGAGAGAAAGATGTGATTCTCAGTCTGCCAAACTTCAACCCCCAGACAGTAGTGAAGAAGTCCCAAGTCTGTCATATCAAAGGTTCTGCATAAGTCTTGTTTGATCCCATGGATCAAATGTGCAGAGCTGCCAGTAATGATCAGGTCCTCTACATAGACAACGACAAACAAGATATCATCACCAGTATGCTTGATATACAGATTTGCATCAGATGGGCTCCGCTGAAAGTCATGATCTGTCAGGTACTGATCAATTTTCATGTACCAAGCCCGAGGAGCTTGTTTCAATCCATAGAGAGCTTTAGCTAATCTACACACTTTCTGTTCTTGACCGGCAATCTTAAATCCTGGAGGCTGTGTCATGTAGACTTCTTCCTGTAAGTCACCATTTAGGAAAGCACTTTTTACATCCATCTGATGAACTTTCCATTTGAGCTAAGCTGCTAGGGCAAGGACAAGCCGTATGGTGCTCATTTTGGCTGTAGGGGCAAAGGTCTCCTCATAGTCAATGCCTTCCTTCTGTGAGAATCCTCGAGCCACAAGACAAGCTTTATACTTGTCTAGAGTTCCATCGGCTTTGTATTTCACTTTATACACCCATTTGCAGCTAATGGCCTTTTTCCCTTCGGGAAGATCAGAAAGGGTTCATGTGTGATTTTTCTGAAGACTCTGGAATTCAGCGTCCATAGCCTGTTCCCACTCAGATGTACCCTTAGCCTCTGAGTAAGTTTGAGGCTCAAAGATACTGTGTAGATTAGCCATAAGAGCAAAGTTTACTGTAGACTGCTGTTTGCTCTTATGTCTAGAAGTTCGTCCTTCAAGAAGTTCATCATCTCTGAGATCACCAATAGTTTTAGCCCACCATTTTGGCTGAGGAGTAGAGGAACCAATATCATGAGGAGAAGAAGAAGGTTCAAGAGCAATAGGAGCAGCAAGAGAAGGGTTATTTTCTGGAGGAAGCTCAGGCAGTGTAGTATCAATCATTGATGCTGCATCATCCCTCCCATCAGGTGGACCTACCGGAAGAAGAACACTGTGAGGCTGATCCGTAGAACAGTGCTCAAAAGAAGAAGACTGAAAGAATCCTTTGTCTTCATCAAATACCACATCCCGACTGAAGCTAAGACGACCAGTGGCAATATCTATTATCTATAGGCCTTGTGATGATCACTGTACCCTGTCATCATGAGTTTCTGGCTTTTGGAATCCAACTTAGAGCGCTTAGCAGCTGGAATCCAAACATATGCAATTGAGCCGAAAACTTTGAGGTGACTGATCTTAGGCTTGCGGCCAGACCACACCTCTTCAGGAGTTTTCCCTTTAACAGCCTGAGTGGGGGATCTGTTAAGAAGATAAACAGCAGTAAAGACTGCTTCAGCCCAGAATTTGTTTGGAACATTCTTGTGCTGTAACATGGAGCGAGCCATTTCAACAACCGTGTGGTTGCGGCGTTCAACAACACTGTTCTGCTGAGGAGGTGTAGGGTGTAGTGAACTGGCGTTTTAATTCCATGAAAGTATCACAGAGTTGGAAAAAGCAGAAAGAACATTCCCCCACCCGTTATCTGTCCTAAGAGTCAATGATATTACAGCTAGACTCTTTTTCAACTAAAGGTTTTAAAACTTCTGAAATATACTAAATGCTTAGATTTATATTTTAGAAAATATACCCACATCTTTCTACTGAAATCATCTACAATAAGCAAAAAATATTTGCAAGTAGTGATAGAAGATGTATTCATAGGACCACAAATATCAACATGAATTAACTGGAGTACCTTAGAAGCGCGCCAGGATTCTCCATTCATGAATGAAGAACGATGTTGTTTGCCAGCTTGACAAGCGCCGCATATGCCCAACTGCTGAGTCTGAATATCAGGTAACCCTGACACAAGTCCTTCCCGAGAAAGTTGAGAGAGATACTGCATGTTTAGGTGCCCATATCGCTGATGCCATAGAGTGCTGATGGGAGAAACACGAGCTGCTAGAGCCACTTCTGGAGAATCACCAGTGTCAAGAAGCCTGTATAAACCATGATCTTCTAGGCCAACAGCGACTGTAAGACTAGTCTCCCTGTCGATAATAGAGCATTTGTGCGCTCTGAACACTACATCAAGCTGAGGAGAGTTCCTCATAATCTGACTGACAGATAGCAGATTAATTTCCATACCAGGAACATAATACACATTCAGGAAGATGAGTGTGCGGCCACCAGACTGGATTTGAACTGTACCTCTGCCAACCACTGTGTATTGTTCACCTCCGCCAAATACCAAGGAATCACTGAAAGGTGAGAAGTCAATAAACCAGTCACGCCTGTGAGAGAAATGACGTGATGCACCAAAGTCAATGTACCAGGCAAAAGATGGAACATGATCTGAAGACCTTTTAGTCATAAAGGCATAGAAGGCAGAATCTGTCTGCTTGGAATGTTCTGCAACATTTGCTGTCTGATGGAGCCCTCCCTGTTTCTTCTGTTCAAAAGCAATCCTTTGTCGGCAATCTTTCTTTATGTGGCCAAACTTGTGACAGTAATTACACTGCACATTTTTCTTTCTAGCAAGATCAAAAGGCTGAGAAGAACCTTTCTGCTGAAAGTACTGAGAGGACTGATATTTGGCTGCAAAAGCATTTTCTGAGGGGGCTGATGCTGCGCTACTACCAAACTGTTGTTTCCAACGATCCTGCTGCATGAGTTTGGTACATAATTCTGGAAACTTCAGATCGACATTAGTGGAGGTAATGTTGAGTGTTTCTATGAAGTGCTCATAAGATTTTGGTAGACTTTTCAGAGTGATGACTACCATGTCTTCTTCCTCCATGGTGCGACCAATGGCTTCGAGCTGATCTCGAATGTCTTTAATCTTGTTGAGATGTTCCTGTAAAGAAATATGTCCGTCCATCATGATGGAGAACAACTGATTTTTGAGAAAGAAAGCTCTGCTCTTGTCAGATGTCTCGTGCAGTTCTTTCAACTGTTGCCAGATCTCGGCAAATGTCTTGCCAGAAGGAATCTGCGGTAACTGACCATCAGCCACAGAGAGCTTAAGAAGCATAACAGCCTCTCGATTTCTATCATCAAACTTATCTTGATCAGTACCAGCTGTACCGGGACGAGTTTCTTTGCCCAAAATGAGCTGATCAAGACGCCTGTGGCCCTGTATTCAAAGATGGTCAACATTCTTTGTTTCCAGATGTTATAATTGCTGCCATTAAAGCATTGATTGCCTTCTAACATCAGATTGGTGAGGGAGGCCATCTGTACGTTTCTGGAAGACTGATCTGGACAATTCTGCCTTTTGAATCAGATCTTTGCCACCAACTTGAAGAGATAAATGTTGTCAATAGGATCAACCAACAAGAAATAATGCCAAATACGCCAATATGAACAGAGGTGACTCAGCACCTGACAAAGACTGATTTCGATCTCTCTTTGGGTGACAAACTCAGCCTTTTAGCACTGGATTCTCAGGTGCAAATAAGGCCGAGGTAATTCTCTTCGTAACCCTATATTCTGCAGTGATATTTGCTCTGGCTCTGTTTTCAAATGCTGCAATAACTCATAGCATATGTAATGGGTTCTTTGAGAGGGCAGTGAAGCTTCCTAGTGCAATTAAATCAATTCGAGGATCACTCTAGAGGCTTGTGTTCACCGGAGTATGTGTTGTGGGTGCCCTTTTTTTTTTTGGAGTATGTGCTGTGGGTGCTCCTTAACCCACAAAATTCAGCTAATAGTACAGCAAAAAAAAAAAAATACGTGAAACTCCTTGCAGTCAGTGGCAATCAATACGAATCGGAAGAGATCTGGGAGTTACGAATAATACTGTGTCGCAGACTCGGGATTTTGACGGCGTGAAACTGACTATCCGCGTGAAACTGCTATCCACAAAAAAATGGTAAAATCGTGTCCACAGGAAATTGCTACAAATGTTCAGAAACCCCACAAGCTGTAACTTCTCAACGGAACTCTAATGCACAGACCTCAATCAAGGTCCACCTGCATCTAATGGCATTAAACAACCAACGACCTGAAATCACATATGATTGAATTGGGTGCGGTCCTGAAGCGCTAATCAACAATCCAGAAAGCTTCAAATTACTAAAAAACTGAATATTATGACTGAAAGGGCAGGGATTTGTGTTTCTATAATGACGAAGACCCAAAGCGAGATTGAAGGCACAGGATATTGAAGAGGTAAATTGTCTGATGATGAAAAATGGATGGTGTAGCGGGTGGAGTATATATTGGGATTTCAATCAACCGACTCGAAACACAGAATGTCAAACGCAATATTTTCTACTGCGCGTCTTATCGCTTCATTATCAAAAATGGCTGCTGCATCAGTTGCATGGGCGGTGGATCCAGCTATAAGAATTTAAATCACACACTGTATTGGTGTAGAATAATTTTCAGAAGAACGAAGACTTCGAGTCGGTCAAACCGCCGTCAATTTACGCCTGAAGAATCCCCGCATGCATACGCTAAATTCGATGATGTAGTTACCTGGAAAACGCATCAACAAAGAACGTGTCTGGAAAAAAAATCGCAGAACCCTCGGCTCTCGTAATTCCACAAAAATATCACCCGATTTGAAATCAAGAAAACAGAGAGCAACCTCGAAAAAATTTTAACACAGCTGAAAAATTATTTCGAAGAATCCATTTCTGTATCGAGATAGACCACTGTAAGCTTTTATCACAGTGAGCAGAGCCGAAGCTAAGACTCAGTGAAGGCTATCTGGCTTATAGAGGGCTCGACCTTAGAAAGGAATGACAGAAAGAACTCAAGAGATTAGGATGCAGAAAGAATAACTGCTCAAGAAATCTCTTTTTTTGGCTCTGATACCATAAAACAGTGCGAAACACGCATACGGATTTCCAAATGAATTCAATGAATTGATTGAGCAACAATACTCAATAATAATACAGAGATATTTACAAAGATAGAAACATCAAGTTTATATGTAAAGAATCAGTTTCATCTAAGAAACTTGCTAAAGGAAGAAAATTAGCAACAGCGAAAAGAATGAGCATTAAACTAAAATAGTATTATTCTAATAAAAATTGACCTAAAAACCCTGCTATGGTGCTCTTCTTTTTGTTGGTCTGTTACCTCTTTTCCAAAATGAGAACTTAAAAGAGGACTTTTTTTCACTTCAAATGACTTTGGTTTTACATGTCAGGGGCACTTCTAAGCTATGTATAACGTGTTCTTTTGGTCTTGGACCTTTAAACAAAAGTGAAAAGCTGCCAGAAATGCTTGGGAAACTACCCAAATGTGTTAATTTTAGGTATGTTCTATGCTTAGAGCAATTTATTTCAATTTTCACTGTTAATTCAATATCTTTTCCAGATTAGCAATCACATCAGCATTAAAGTAAATTGCAGATAGAACATAAACATAGATCACAGAAGACAACCCAAGACAAGAGGACACGAAATGTGGCGCTAGCCAGGTACAAACCCCAATGTGGGGAAACCCTTGATGAATTCTTCATATATGTTCTTCAATAGTTCAGCAGAGAGAGAGAGAGAGTATTTTTACAACAGAAGTCAACACTTCGACTTATCTAAATAAGAGCATAGATCATCTCTAAGAAGATGATACATGAGATAGTTGAACTCAGTTGAAGACATGTTGCTTCAACTGATACTCCAAGGTGACTCCTTCACCTATCATTGTGCTGCACCTCGTCATCATGTTGCACCTCACCGTGCTGCACCATGCTACACCCATCATCACTATGTTGGACCTCATAATCATGTTGAACTCAGTTGAAGACATGTTGCTTCAACTGATACTCCAAGGTGACTCCTTCACCTATCATTGTGCTGCACCTCGTCTTCATGTTGCACCTCACCGTGCTGCACCATGTTACACCCATCATCACTATGTTGGACCTCATAATCATGTTGCACACATCATACTACTGCACCTTATGCTGCCACAGTTGTCTCATGTACCATGGCAGCACCATGCTACCACAGCTATCTCATGTGCCATAGCAGCACCATGCTAGTCACTGCTGTCCCACTGTTAGTGACATTGTTGTACCATGCCATCATTGCCATCATCCTGTCATTGTAACATTGTTGTACCATGGCATCATTGCTATCATGCTGTCCATGCATCTTGCTGCACTATCATGCATTCAAACTTCTTGTGTCACCTTGCTGTCACATTCCTAGCACTGCTGTCCCACTGTTAGTAAATGTTGCTCCTACGATTCCTTCTTGTCCCATTGTAGCCTTGTTGTACCTTGCTGCTGTCCCATTGTGTCTTTGCTGCCATATGTCATTGTTGCTGTCCCAGTGACTTTGCTACCACATGTCATTGCTGCTGTCCCAATTGTTCTTGCTATTCCAATGTGTTTGTTGTCCCAATTGTGCTTGTTGTTACAATGTGTTCGCTGTCCCAATGTGCTTGTTGTCCCAATCTTATTGTCATTGTTCTAGTGTGTTAGCAGTACCATCCTATTGCTGCGATCCCAATGAATATCACAGCTCCCTTCCAACAGTTTCAGACCCCTGTTTGCCCTTAAGATAGTCCTGAAATCCACGCTGGAATTTCCTTTCTCCGCCGCAGCCTAACTCAAAAGTTATTCTCCTCAACGAGCTCCTTTCTGATGTATTGTGTGTTGCACAATGGACTGCAGCTAGGGCATCCTTAGGACTGCGGCTAGGGCTTCCTTAGGACTGCATCTAGGGCATCTTTAGGACAGCATCTAGGGCATGCGAGGAAGCTAGGGCTAAGACTGCGGCTAGGGCAGATTGTTAAGCCTCCTTTCCTCCTACGTCTTAGGGCTACTTCCTCCTAGATTTCTCTCACACTAAAACCCAAGACAAGTGGAGAGAAATCAAGAGAGGTGTGTGTGTGAATGACTCTCAAGTCATCTCCTTTTATACTAAGATGTTGAGCACATGTGGGTGTTATTTAGTTGTTGGCCGACATCGACAAATTGTCTTATAACAAAAATAAATCCATAACTCCATGAATACTTGTCGGAATCGGATGATCTTTAGATCAATCCTACACCTCTCGATGAAAGGGATCCAAGAAAAATATCAGCTGCCCTAAATAAGATGAACCACGTGGAGTTTGGCCCTAGTTGCCAATTTTAACACTCCCTCTCAACTAGGGAGAACTCCATCCGTTGATTCATCTGCCAGATTGTACTATCTCTGCCATTAGTGCCTTGCACTGCTCTACTGAACCATGAAGAAGAAGAATTGATCAAGAATGTCTCATACCATTCTCTATTGACCCGAAGTCAATTCCATATGGAGAGTGTGTCGTACCACTCTTACTGATCCCAGATCAGTTTCATTGGTCCCAGATTAATGGAGGTCATCCTAGGATAGGGAGTACGGTAGATACAACGATGCATCCATCGATAGTACTGCTAAGGTCCCTAACCCCATCTCCCTACTCATTGGCCAAATGAGAAGTACCTCCCATGAGTCCCAGACTGCATGGGTAGGATGCCTCGACAGGAGAACCACTCATCCTGTCCATAAGTCACCTTGGGGTATCACAGGGGAAGGTTGAACCATTCACCCTGTACACAATGCACCATTAGGGGAGGGTGAATCGCCCTATGGTCGCTTGTTGCTCCAAGAAGTATCCCAAGCCCCCCGGAGCTCCCAGAGCTCAATGCATGCATCATGCAGGACCCTCATACGATGGTCTCTCAATGACTCCAAGTCGTTCGAGAAAGTCACAAATTTGACCTTTCCCCGGGGCTTTGACAGAATGTCTGCGACCTATACATCAGTCTCAATGCGATGGAACCTCCTCACTCATCGACGTACCATATCCCAGATAAGGTAGTATCTGATGTCCATATGTTGGAGCAATCATAGAATACAAGATTCCTCAATAATCGAATTCCCCTCTGGTTGACACAGAAGATCACGGTGGTATCATATTGATTTGGGGTAGCATCAGATGTGCTCTAGCCACGAAAAATGGTGGAAAGGCTAAAGCACAAGAGATCTCCAATACTCAGAAATGGTTTGGGCAGCTTCTAAATAGTTTGGGACATATTAAAATAATTAATATTTTTAATGGAGTCCCTAAGTCTAAACTTAAGGAAAATAAAATATTAATGTGAATTAATATAATATTGTGTTAGAATGGTCCAAAAGTCATGGATCAAGACAGATCTAATCTTAGCCATTGATTAGGGACTTAATCCCAATCGTTGATGTGTCAACAAGAAAAGTATAAGAGGAGGCTTGAGGGTCACTTGGAGAATACACAGAGGGAGACCAGTCAGTTCAATTTCTAGAGCGGGGTTAGCTAAAAAATTGAGCCAGTGATCTGGTGAGCAGTCAGGAGGCAGCAAGTACAGAACAGAGAGACGGGATCAGCGACTAAAGATCAGCGTTGGGGCAGGAGAGGCAGACGCAGAGGCAGCAAAAGACTGTGCAGTCACTAGCTGGGCCTACGTGGGTGACGCAGTCAAGCAAGCGCTGACGCAGAGGGTTGGAGAGCCACGCAGAGGTCAGCCGGGCTGAGCTAGGATTAGGAGAAGTGCTGGAGACTTATTTTTCTCTGTGGGTAAGCCAGTTTGGCACCCTGTTGTACTGAAGAATTGTTGAATAATAAAAACCTCCCCTACTGCACCGGTTTTCCCACATTGGGTTTTTCCAGGGACTGTTGTCCAGACTCCAAAATAACTGTGTTAATGTGTTGATTCTTGTGCATATGTTTGTTTCTATATTACAGTGTGATATCTACAACAGTATTTATTTTAATGTTTATTGCAGTAATTTCATGAATAACTTATTGTGGAATAAGTAGGAAAAGTAAATCAGTTGCTGCAGTGATAGAATTTTCACATGGTATCAGAGTGAGTAACCAAAGGACAAGAAGGGAAAATCAGTTATGGGTCGAGACCACGATGCAAAGGCATCCACGTCAGAGGACTCACACAAATTTTCAGAAGATTGCACAACAGAAAGAGATGTTGATTTCTCTATGTTAGCTTCCAGGCTGGAAGAAGAAGTGGCGTGTATGACTAGTGCTACATCATCATAAGTATGGTATATAGACAATGGAGCCTCGTGGCATATGACGGGAATCAGGGAGTGTTTCTCAGAATATCGAGAAGAGAAGATGAACTTTTAGGTCACCATGGGGAACAAGGCAAAGTGTACTCCAGTAGGGAAGGGTACCATAGTCTTTCAGACAAAATCGGGAGAACGGTTTCATGCTACAAATGTGCTACATGTACCAGGATTGGGGATGAACTTACTTTCCGTGTCACAACTACAAGGCAAGGGCTATGACGTCTACTTCATCAAGGAGAAGGTATACATCAAACACCCGATCTCGAAAAAGAAAGTAAAGATCGGGATCAAAAGTAATCGGTTGTATAGCTTACAACTAGAATCACCAATGGCACTAATAGGCAGTCATGGAGAGAAGGACTTGAATGAACTATGGCACAGAAAAATGGGTCACTTGCACCATGGAGTTCTGAGAATTCTCAGGAGCACTGTAACAGGAGTTCCAGATCAGAGTACGGTACGAGATGATGTATGCAAGGATGTGCTCTAGGAAAGTATGCCAAGGCAGCATTTCCTAGGAGCAAACACAAGGCCAAGAGTGTACTAAGATTGATACACTCAGATATCTGCGGACCTATGTTCGTCAAAGCTCTCAGTGGTGTCGAGTATTTCCTTACCTTCATTGATGACCACTCAAGGAAAACTTGGATTTATTTTCTTAAAACCAATGATGAGGTTTTCTGTCGATTCAAGGAGTTCAAGGCTCTGGTGGAGAATTTGACTATGAAGAAAATAAAAGTTTTATGCTCAGATAATGGTGGAGAATATGTCGATAAAGACTTCACTGATTTTTGCGCTAAGGAGGGCATCAGAAGAGAGTGGACAGCTCCCTAGAATCCGGAGCAGAATGGGGTAGCAAAAAGAAAGCAGCTAGGGCCATGATGTATGATCAAGATATGCCAAAATCCCTGTGGGTGGAAGCATGCAACACATCAGTCTATGTTCAGAACAGGACTCCTCATTGGGCATTGGGCAAGATTACTCCAGAGAAAGTCTTCACAGGGAAGACACCTGAAGTCAGTCATTTGAGGATATTTGGGAGTTTAGCATATTGCCGCATACCCGAAGAAAAGAGGAAGAAGTTGGATCAGACTGCGGAAAAGGGATATCTGATGGGATATAGTGAGAATGCTAAGGCATACAAAACCTATCTTCCAGGGAGCAGGAAGGTAGTAGTATGACTAGATGTAAAGTTTGTGGCAAACAGGGCTTTCAGAAGATCTCGTGAGATGCCTTCCGAAGAGCAGTCGAAAGAGGAGTCGTTGGTTAAGCCTCTTCAACCAACAGAAGTAAAGAATTCTTCCTCAGGACAGGAAGATTCTCAAGATGAGGAGGAAGAGCGAACAGAAGCACCTGCTGGCAGAGGAAGAACTAGCAGGGAACTTCGTCAGATTCTGCGAGATGCAGAGGACTTCATCGGTGCGCCAAGAAACAATAAGAGGGAGCGAAAACAGCCAGATAGAATCAGGCATTAGTAGCTCAAGATGGAGAACCTACCAATTTCAAGGAGGCAACTCAACATCAAGTTTGGCTTGATACGATGGTGGAGGAATACAACTCCATAATGGTAAATGATGTCTGGGAGGTGGTGCCAAGGCCTCAAGACAGATCAATGGTAGGTTCAAGATGGATCTACAAGATCAAATACGCTGCAGACGGCAGTGTTGAGAAATACAAGGCTAGGTTTGTGGCTAAGCGGTATGCTCAAAAGGAAGGGATTGCCTATGAGGAGACCTTCGCCCCGGTAGCCAAGTATACATCTATTAGAACCATGATATCTCTTACATCCCAGATGGGATGGGAGATCCATCAGATGGATGTCAAAACGGCATTTTTGAACGGGGTAATAAAAGAAGAGGTATATATTGAACAACCAGAGGGCTTTGAAACTCATGAGAAGAAGTCTCATGTATGCAGATTGAAGAAAGCCTTGTATGAGCTGAAACAGGCACCGAAAGCATGGTATGGTCGAATAGATGGCTACTTGCAGAAGATGGGGTTTGTCAAGAGTGACGCAGATCCAAATCTCTACTATCTGGTTGTAGAGAAGGAACCGCTAATCTTAGTATTGTATGTGGATGATCTCTTTCTGATAGGATCATCCAGACTCATTGGGGACTGCAAGAAGAATTTAGCCACAAAATTCGATATGAAAGATTTGGGACGAATGCACTACTTCCTAGGGTTGGAAGTTTGGCAGCAGAAGGGAGAAATCTTCTTTGGGCAAGGGAGGTATGCAACAAAAATCCTGAAAAGATTCGGGATGGAGGATTGTAGACCTATGGCTACGCCAATGATCACCAACTGGAAGAAGATTGATGCATCAGAAGTCAAGGATGTTGATCCCACCCTATACAAGGAACTCATAGGGTCCCTGATGTATTTGGTCAATACCAGGCCAAACATTTGCTACGTTGTCAACTCTCTCAGTCAGTTCATGGTGGAACCAAAGAGGGCGCACTGGGCAGCAGCCAAACATGTTCTCAGGTATTTATAGGGAACAATCGATTATGGACTCCTGTACACCAGGAGTAAGGATATCAAATTGAGTGGATTTACTGATGCAGATTGGGCAGGAAGTTCAGAGGATCAGAAAAGTACCTTTGGGTACTGTTTCAACATTGGATCGGGAATGACCTCCTGGTGCAGTAGGAAACAGAAGTCTGTGGCTTTGAGCTCATCTGAGGCAGAATATATGGCGGCAAGCACAGCTTCATGTGAGGCCATATAGCTTAGAAAATTGCTTGTGAACCTATTCAAAAGGAATATGGACGCGATCAGGATCATGTGCGATAATCAAAGTTGCAGCAAGCTCTCTAAGAATCCAGTGTTTCATGATAGGTCAAAGCATATTGATATCCAGTGTCGCTTTGTCAGGGACTGTTTCCAACGAGAAGCTATAAAGTTGAGCTACACTCCTACAAGGGAACAGGTGGCGGACAACCTCACCAAGGCCCTTGGAAGGACAAAGCTTGACTACTTCAAGAAAAAGATGGGGATGGTAAAGAACTCATTTCAGTAGCAGAAATGGGAGTGATAACAGCAAGGATGTAGAGGGAGTTCCAGTGCGGATGCAGTGTTGGGAGAAAGGACCAACAGTGCCGCGGATGTAGAGGGAGTTGTCGTACAGATGCAGCAGTGGCAGTGGTAGAGCCATGGGCAGCAGTACAGGATGCAGCAATGCAGAGGATGTTGGGTAGGGAGGCTTAGCATCAGCACAGGGACCGATGCCAGATGATCAAGGTGATATCAGTGAGGAGTAATACTAGAGCACAATTCTCGCTAAGAGGGAGTGTTGATTTGGGGTAGCATCGGATGTACTCTAGCCACAAAAATTGGTGGAAAGGCTTAAGCAAATGAGATCTCCAATACCCAGAAATGGTTTGGGCAGATTTTAAACAATTTGGGAGATATTATAATAATTAATATTTTTAATGGAGTCCCTAAGTCTAAACTTAGGGAAAATAAAATATTAATGTGAATTAATATAAAACTGTGTTAGAATGGTCCAAAAATCATGGATCAAACTAGATCTAATCTTAGCTGTTGATTAGAGACTTAATCTCGACCGTTGATTAGGGACTTAATCTCGGTCGTTGATGTGTCAACGAGAAAAGTATAAGAGGAGGCTTGAGGGTCACTTGGAGAATACACTGAGGGAGACCAGTCAGTTCAATTTCTGGAGTGGGGTTAGCTAAGAAATTGAGCCAATGGTCTGATGAGCAGTAAGGAGGCAGTGAGTACGGAGCAGAGAGGCGGGATCAGCCACTGAAGATCAGCACTGAGGCATAAGAGGCAACGTAGGAGAGGCAGACGCAAGGCTTTTTCAGGCAGACGCAGAGGCAACAAAAGAATGCGCAGTCACTAGCTGGGCCTGTGTGGGTTACGCAGAGAGGCCCAGGACTGACGCAGGCGCATGACGCAGAGGTTTGGAGAACCACGCAGAAGTCAACCGGGCTAACACTGGGATTGGGAGAAGTGCTGGAGAATTATTTCTCTCTGTGAGTAAGCCAGTTTGGCACCCTGTTGTACTGAAGAATTCTTGAATAATAAAAACCTCCCTTGCTGCACTGGTTTTCCCACATTGGGTTTTACTGGGGACTGTTGTCCAAAATAACTGTGTTAATGTGTTGATTGCTGTGCATATGTTTGTTTCTATATTACGGTGTGATATCTGCAGCAGTATTTGTTTTAATGTTTATTGAAGTAATTTCATGAATAACTTATTGTGGAATAAGTAGGAAAAGTAAATCAGTTGCTCTAGTGATAGAATTTTCACATATCTATCGTGTACAAACAACTCATTGAAGAGCTTCTGCAACCAGGCAGCTTCACACAAGGTCATACTCGTAGCTATGTATTATGTCTCAGTGGTGCTTATAGCAATCGACTTCTTCTTCTTACTCATCCAGGATATCGAAGCAGAACCCAAAGAGAACCAGCACTCAAAAGTTATCTTGCGATCCTCCACACTACCTGCCCAGTTAACATTCGAATAATCATGCAGCGTCATATTTCCGGCAATGTATCTCAATCTATGAGAGATTGTGCCCCGAAGATATCTCAAAAGATCCTTGGCACCAATCTAGTGAGGCTCAACCATATATGAGCTCACCATGCTAACTGCAAAACATACATCTGGACGGGAGTTCACCGAAAACATCAATGCTAGTATGAGTTTGTGAAACTCAGAGGCATTTCCCAAATCAGGTCCGGTATCTATACCACATAACTTTTAACAATTAAGCTCCATCGAGGTAGTCGCTGGTTTGCAGTTCACCATTCCAAATCCAGAATCCAACTCCCTCTTACCATTGCAATTGAGAGTGTCTGCACCTGTCAGAAAAAGGATATCCTCAGAAGGTGCTAGTATGAGAGGTATATCATCCACAACCTTCAAGCAATGGTTTGGATCGGCTTCACTCCTAATAAATCTCAGCTTCATCAAACAGCTATCAATTCATATTAAGCCCGAGGTGTTTGCTTCAAGCCATAGAGGGCTTTCTTCCACCTGCATACATGAGATTCCCGATCATGAATCTCAAACCCCTCGGGTTGTTCCAAACCTGTGGACCTGCTTCATGAGGGGAATGGTCCCCTTGTAAGATTTTCCTCTGGTACATCTCAGATATGTACCTTCATGCTCTTTTTGAATTCAGCATCCCTCTCACCATCTAACTCACATCGGGTAGGGCCCCATAATAAGTAGACCTTCGGTGTTATACATGAGATGTGACAACTGAAATGGCCACCAATGGACTTTCTACAACTTGATACAACCCTGAACTCAAAAGCATCTTTGAAAATTTCATTTTCAAACACGTACCTTTCCATCGATGAACGCCGCCCTGAAATGTTTTGACTTCCATTGCCGAAATGGACACCAAGTTCTTCTTGCAATCAGGTACATACAGTAGATTCTTGTAAATGAATTGAGTTACCCTCATTCAATTGAGGGGTAACATTCCCTACACCCTTTCTGGGATAGGTGGCATTGATTCCAAGTATAGTCCCACAATTGTTTCCATCTCTACCAAATTAGAGAGAGCACTCTTCTATCCGATGAAATGCCTTGAAGCACTACAATCAATAAGCCAGATTCCCAAAGAGTCTCAAGGAGAGGCCAATATAAGATAACGCTTCTTTATCTTATCAGAAACAACATTTGATTCTTCATACCTGGGGTTCCTTGCTTTCTTTGAAGAGTCAGTGATTTCCTTGATGACCTACATTACCTGTTATTCCTTCGATCATTAAAGATGTCCTTGGAATGATTGTTATCATCATCAACTGATCTATCCCTACCATTCAGACACTCCTTCGCATGATGGCCGAACTTATTACAAACAAGGCATCTGCCTTTCCTTCCACCCTTAGATTCGGACTTCCCATTGAAGTGATCTTTAGGTAGGTCATCAGAGGTTTCCGACGCGCCATTCTGATAATATTCTCTGCTTCGACTTCACCCTTGGTGAATTTGAAGGGGGATGAGGAATCCATTGAGCCTTTTGTTGTTTCCCAACTGTCTTCGGTGATTGTTCTTTCACTCTTGCTTGGACTTTGTGTTCACCTCAGCTCCAATACCATGTTAATTTTAAGTATGTACTATGCTTACAGCGATTTATTTCAATTTTCACAGTTAGCTCAATATCTTTTCCATATTAGCAATCACATCAGCATTAAAGTAAATTGCAGATAGAACATAAACATAGATCACAGAAAACAAGCCAAGACAAGAGGACACAAGATGTTGCACTAGCCAGGGACAAACCCCAATGTGGGGAAACCCTTGATCATTTCTTCTTATATGTTCTTCAATAGTTCAGCAGAGAGAGAGAGAGTGCTTTTACAACAGAATTCAACATTTTGACTTATCTAAATAAGCATAGATCATCTCTAAGAAGATGATACATGAGATAGCTCTTAGTTGAAGACATGTTGCTTCAACTGATTCTCCAAGGTGACTCCTTCACCTATCATTGTGTTGCACCTCATCATCATGTTGCACCTCACCGTGCTGCACCATGCTGCACCCATCATCACTATGCTGGACCTCATAATCATGTTGCACACATCATACTGCTACACCTTATGTTGCCAATGCTGTCCCATGTGCCATTGTTGCACCATGCTAACACAGTTGTCCTACGTGCCATAGCAGCGCCATGCTAGCCACTGCTGTCCCATGTGGCATACTGTTGTCCCACTGTTAGAGACATTGTTGTACCATGCCATCATTGCTATCATGCTGTCAATGTAACATTGTTGTACCATGCCATCATTGCTATCATGCTGCCCATGCATCTTGCTGCACTATCATGCCTTCAAACTTCATGTGTCACCTTGTTGTCACATTCCTAGCACTGCTGTCCCACTGTTAGTGACTACTGCTCTATAATTGCTTGTTGTCCCATTGCAGCCTTCTTGTACCTTGCTGCTGTCCCATTGTGTCTTTGCTGCCATATGTCATTGCTGTTGTCCCAACTGTGCCTTTGCTGCCACATGTAATTGCTGCTGTCCCAATTGTGTTTGCTGTCCCAATTGTGCTTGCTGTTCCAATGTGTTTGTTGTCCCAATCTTCTTGTCGTTGTTCTAATGTGTTAGCAGTACCATCCTATTTCTGCTATCCCAATGAATATCCTAAGATAGTCCTGAAATCCACGCTGCAATTTCCTTTCTTTGTTGCGGCCTAACTCAAAAGTTATCCTCCTCAACGAGCTCCTTTCTGATGTATTGTGTGTTGCACAATGGACTGTGGCTAGGGAATCCTTAAGACTGCGGCTAGAGCTTCCTTAGGACTGTGTCTAGGGCATCTTTAAGACTGCGTCTACGACTTCTTTAGGACAGCGTCTAGGGAATGTGTAGAAGCTAGGGCAAGCACTGCAGCTAGGGCAGATTGTTAAGCCTCCTTTCCTCCTGCTTCTTAGGGCTACTACCTCCTAGATTTCTCTCACACTAAAACCCAAGACAAGTGGAGAGAAATCAAGAGAGAAGTGTGTGTGAAATGACTCTCAAGTCATCTCCTTTTATACTAAAACATTGAGCACATGTGGGTGTTATTTAGTTGTTCGCAGACCTTGACAAATTGTCTTATAACACAAATAAATTCATAATTCCATGAATACTTGTCGGAATCGGATGATCTTTAGATCAATCCTACACCTCTCGATGGGAGGGATCCAAGAAAAATATCAGCTGCCCTAAATAAGATGACCCACATGGAGTTTGGCCCTAGTTGCCAATTTTAACAAAATGTTTCCAAGTTCGTCTTGTTGAAGCCTCATGAAGAGGGGATTTAAACATTTTTAAGGTCTCTATGGGCAAAAACTTAGTCCCTCAAATAGCTCTTTATTGGCAAAAACATTGTCCCTATTGATTTCCATGGTTATTAAAAGCTGCAACAGGTGCCTTGGCTAAGAATAAAATGCCTCTACCTATTCTTGCACAAGCACCTTCTAAAAAACAGGCATTGGACTTTCAGGTGTTGAAACGTAACTAGGTTCGGTCTTCATAATGTCATGTGTAATTATGATTTTATGTAATTGATGAAAAGAAGAAAAATAAAAGTATTATTGTAATGCTTGTCTCATGGATTTCATGAGCAAGGAATTTTATTTTTAGTATGACTCCCATTGTGAGTCCTTATGATAGGTCATAAAGTCAAATTGAGTCAATGTCATGTATGAAGGGCCCTTCTTGGGCATATTATATATTTATTATTTATATAAGTCCTTAAATAAGTTAGAAAGTCCTCCAAGACCAAGACTAAGTCTCCTCCTCAAGTCAGCTTCAAGAAAGATAATTATATCTCCTATAAATGACACATCGACTCACCCTCCTACATGTCGGCATATTATGATGACATACAACTATAAATAGGGTTGCTCATACTCCATTCCAGCATAGAATTTCCGAGATGGGTTTGGTCAAGATCCGAAGTGCGAGGGTCATCAAGAGAGCCAAATTTCCAGCGAGGAAAGAACAAAAAGCAGTGAAGTGTTTTGTGTTGATTTGGGACTCTTTTATGGGCCAACTGACCTCCACACACACAGGATTGCAGGACTGTTTGCTACAAGAAAAGGACCGAAATACTTCAGTCATCTATCTAGCTGAATTGCAGAAGGAGAAGCAGAGTTAAGCAAGGAAAGGTCTCTACCCTAAGCGAAGGAAATCAAGGAGCAAAAGAAGGCCATCTACATGAACTAAGGCCTCTGAATTGGGACCGAGGAGCTGCAGGTCTGAGGCAAAGACAAGGAGTCGAGATCTATAAGGGCGCCAAGGCAGAAGTAGAAGGAGCAGGCAGTTGATTATCTTTGACTCTAAATAGAGGTCAAAGTCAAGAAGCTAGGTGTCTTGGTCTTGGAGAGGTTGAATAGGTCAAGGGTCTTGGTCTTGGATTTCGTCAATTGGAGTCTCTATAAGAAGAAGAATTTGTGTTGGTTTTCCTCTCAAGTCGAGAGGTTTTGGCCCTAGCGAATAGCGTACATTTTGTGTCTCTTGTCTTTTTATTGTTTTTGCATTGGTAATTGTTTGATGAAAGAAGAACACAATAATAATCTAAGATGTAAAAAGCATTCACAAGCAGTTATCTCTTTGAGAAATCACCTAATACTTTATGCCCTAGATTTCTTAACATGGTATCAGAGCTAAGGTGAATAAGTCAAGGAAGGGCATCTTATCAAGCGACACAAAAGGATCAAATCTCAAGGAATGCATCAAAGCAAAGATCATCTTGAAGTCAACGGAAGCATCATAACCCTAGATCAAAGAAGTCTACAAAGAAGTATTGGGATCGTTATCAAGAGGAAGAAGGCCAAAACCCTACATCTATTCAAGTCAAAGTGTTTTGAAGACTATTCATCCAAAGGAAGCTAGATCAAAAGGCGGTATCATCTCACTTTTTGAGGGATCAAGGATCATTTTTGAAGAAAACTACCTTCATCAAGAGAAGTTTTATATCCTCTATATCATCATCAACATCAACGAAGCAGCAAGAAGAAGGAGTATCCTATCAAGTAAGTATATTATGTCCACATCTGAATCTGTCAAAATGTCTTTTTGCAAGGAAAGCAACAAATTGGTTGGGGTTTTAAACTATCTTGCATGGAAGAGAAGGACAGACCTAAATCTCATTGAAAATGAAGTTATGGAACATGTCAAAGGTTCTATCACTAAACCAAGATAGGAAGATGCTCAAGCTCTTGCCAAGTATATGAAAGGGGAAGGTAGGGCTCAAAGGATTCTCATAGAATCCATCAAGGATCCCCTCATCCCATATGTATCTAAACTCGAAACTTCAAAAGAAATCTATGACAAACTGGTAGAGTTATATTTCGTAAGC
Source organism: Pinus taeda (assembly GCA_000404065.3). Classification (NCBI taxonomy): domain Eukaryota; kingdom Viridiplantae; phylum Streptophyta; class Pinopsida; order Pinales; family Pinaceae; genus Pinus; species Pinus taeda. Next base: position 75,549 of record APFE031161908.1, on the reverse strand, counting down.
ACTGTTGGAGAAGTCATCTCATTAAGGCAAGAACTCTACAAGCTCAAAATGTCAAGGGAAGATGGAATAGCCTCATACTTTACGAGGATATCTGAATCCAGGGTCAACTACAAGATCTGGGAGAAGTCATGTCTAATAGAGAAATGACTACAGCTGTATTAAATGCACTACTGGAGGAGTGGGGTAACTTCACTTCAAGTATTTATGGGAAGAAAGATGATACTCCATTTCAGGATCTATCGTCACTATGCAAGATTGAAGAATCTAGACTAAAGGTCAAATATGATGTGGGAGCAGGGAAGCAAATCCAAGCTTATGCTACAATGACAAGAAGAAAGGGAAAAATTGTAAAGTTTGTTTCTTGGAAAAAGAAAAGGGACATGTCTAAAATTCAATGCTATGGGTGTCAGGAATATGGACACTACAAAAGAGATGGTCCTAAGGTCAAGAAGGACAACAAAAGAGGAAGAGAAGAAGCCCATATCGCCAAAGAAGTAGAGGAAGTTGAAAAGAAGAAGTCCAAAAAAGAGGAAGTAAGAGATCTCTATTAATGAGATAGTCTTCCTCACCTAAATTATTTTCAAGTTCCTAAGTCTTCTATTGTAAGATATGGCTATTCACTAAATGGGATGCATCAAGGCATCATAAAAGCATTGAAAGCAAGAGCTAGGAACATCATCATAGAGAAGCATGAAAGATGGAAAGAATCTATGGAAGTCAAGGATATAGCTCTTGGGAATCTCATTGGGAACATAAGTGGCAAAGGTCATCTAGTACAAGGTTCATCATACATCTGTCAAAAGGAAACATCTGCTGATGGAGATACGTTAGATTCTCTGATGGAATCTTCGTTGAAGGGTTCATCGATCATGAGGAGAAGCAAGTGTTTCATCCAGAACCCCAAACTTGTGGAATTCATGGGATGATGGTATGATGACATAAAAGTGAAGTAGATCAAGGGATTGAAGCTCTTTCAATCAAGAAAGTTGTTGCAGGAAGTTTGGATGACCCAAAGAAAAAAAATGAGGTATGTATGCTTACATTTGATATTGTAGAAGTCATGTCATATGGTTGCAGGTAACATGGATCAATGCTTTCCTCCCTCAAAGGGATGCAAAAATGCATGGGTCACACATTGACTAGATAAACATAATATGTCCTCATATGAAGAATGAGGTGGTTGACTACAATTGAGGAACTTTGATTGGAAGCTCCTGGGAATGAAATGTGTGAAGAAAGGAAGGAAGAGATCATGGAATATGCAACCATACTAAAGGTTATCAACATCCGAAAGACCAAGAATATTTGACTAGGATATCTACATGGAAGATATGAAGACTCTGACGAAGTCTGAAAAAGAAAGAGATCCTTGACAATATATATCTTTGGGAGATGTGTCGATATGCATGCGGGATGTCAATGGAAACTAAAAGATGTCATAATAGGAGACCATCACAAAGGTAATGTTGATTTTAATGTTCATTCCTTTATTTTTGATCAAATATTTGGATGGGTTTATGCAGGGCTGCCAAGGGAAGATCTAGGGATGTCTTCACCATCGATGCATTGTTGATTTTTGGTAGCATCGGATGTGCTATAGCCATGAAAATTGGTGGAGAGGCTCAGGCACATGAGATCTCCAACACCCAGAAATCATTTGGAGAAATTCCACCCGAATGGAGAGATTAAAATAATTAATATTTTTAATGGGGTTCCTAAATCTAAACTTAGGAAAATTAAAATATTAATGTGTATTAATACAAAATGGGTGAGAAAGTTCTAAATAACGAGGATCAAGCCAAATCTAATCTTAGTCATTGATTAGGGACTTAATCTCGATCGTTGAATCGTCCACAGGAAAAGTATAAGAGGAGGCTTTAGGGTCAGCTAGAGACACACCAAGTAGATCAGTCAGTTTGATTTTTTGGGGCAAGGTTTGCTGAGGAAATCGAACAAGTGATCAGTTGCAGTGAGGGGCAGTTCGGCAGGAGGTCGAAGAATACATATCAAAGAGGCAGCAAAGAGCCGGAAAGAGGTAGCATAGAGCCTAGGAGGGCTGACGCAAAGGCTAAGGAGGCCAGCGCAGAGGACACAAAAGCCGCAAAGGCAAAAGCAGAGGATGCAAACGCTGACGCAGAAAGCCGCAAAGGCTGACGCAGACAACGCAGAGGCTGTAGAGGCTGATGCTGGGCTAAAGAGGTTGCATTTAAGAAGTCCGTGGGGCAGACTGAGAGCAGATTAGCCGGGAGAGGGTGGCGCAATTCCAGAGAGGGTGACGCAGTTCCAGAGGAGTGCTTGGAGCAGCTTTCGTTGTCCAGCACAAGGAACAGTCAAAGTCACTGTGGGGTTGTTCATCTGGCTGCTGATTTGCCGAAATATCTATCTCTGGAGAGAGGTTCTACTGCCAAGGAAATTCTCTGAAGGGTGAGCCATTTTTGGCACCCTATTTGTATTCAGAATCTGCTTAATAATAAACCCTCTATATGTTGCACCGACTTTCCCGCATTGGGTTTTTCCGCGGACGATTGTCCAAAAATAATGGTGTCCCTTGTGTTGTTTCAGTTTATTTCAGTTGTTGATCAGTATATGTGTGAAGGTTGCATTTGTGTTTATTTCAGTATTTATATTGATAAATAACTTGTTAATTGAAAGAACAAGTAGGAAATAATAAACCGGATAATGCAGTAGGGATTTCTGATGTGTCAGACTTAGAAATTTCCACATGGTATCATAGCATTGTAGATCACAGGAGGACTGAAGGCACCAGCAGAAATCTGAAATTTGCAGCAGTAGCAACTGTCCAGAGAGACAACATTGCTCCAGAGCAGAAGCAGCTAGAGAAGAAGTGACGCAGAGGCTACATCATCATTTCGAGCCAAGGGTAAGGCCAGCACAGAGGCAGAGAAAGGCAGAAGAGGATCACAAAGAGCCACGTCATCCTGCTCAGCTAGGTAGGATTGACGCAGTTGACCGGAGGGGTAGATTCAGCATTTGTTGGGATTGCGCAGAGCCTAAAAGGCTCAGTTTCTTCAGTTTTCAAGGCATGGGGAGCTGTGCACAGATTGTGATTTGAGGAGCTGGTGGGACGTTGTTTTTGTCGATACAGAACAGTGTCTAAGGAGACAGAATCAAGGTAGAGGAAGTCACTACCTCGACAGATTTCTAGCCAAGGAATCCAGATCAGAGTTGCAGTTGCAAGGAGGATTGGAGAGGAGCAGTTCGACAGCTGGCCAGAGGATTTCCAAGAGGGAAATCAGGACTTAGAGGGAGATTTCTAGAAGGGGATTCGAGACTCAGGGGGAGTCCAAAAGAGGAGCTAAAATGGTAGTGAACGGACTGAGGGATCAGGACAGGTTGGACGGGGCTTCCAACTTTGTCATCTGGAAGGCCAAGATCCTAGCAGTCCTGGATTGACATCGCATCAAGGGCTTTGCCTTGAAAGCAGTGGCTATCCTAGTTGACCCAGCTAAGAATGAGAAGTATGAGGATGCAATGGCGAGGGTGAAGTGCATGATCCTAGACGAGGTCAAAGATCACGTCATACCACATATTGCTGAGAAGAACAAAGCAAAGGAGATGTGGTTCACCCTGACCACCTTATACTAGGGCTCTTCCGTGCAGTAGAAGATGCTATTGGAGAATCAGCTGAGGTCATATTAGATGTAGAAGGGAGAGCAGATAGATCCATTCCTTCTCAGGTTGCAGGAAATTCGCGACCAACTTACTTCCGTGGGGTTTACACCGGATCCAAAGTTTATGGTCAACATTGCCCTGAATGCAGTCTTCGAGGAGTGGGAGACATTTGTAAATAAGTATTTTGGACAGGGCTACTCTTCCTGGTTGAGAGGAGATGTGGGCAGCTCTTCGACAAGAAGAGATCAAGAGGATGACCAAGGCGAGGAGTAGTGGTAAGGGAGATCAAGTCAAGAAAGAGGAGGAGGATCCGGCTTTAGCATCTGCAGGATAGCAAGGGAAGAGGAAGAAGAACATCTCTAAGGTTAAGTGCTTCCATTGTGGGGAGCTGGGACATTATGCATCCCAGTGTCCCCAGGAAGAAAAACAAGGGAGAGGCTTCTGATTCAAACGCAGCTCCAGCTAAGGCGGAGAAAGAGGTCGAGACTGATAACGATTGTACCATGAGTACTCATGCGCCTCTAGAGAAGAGGTGGGGAGACATCGAGTTGTAGTCAGGAGGACTACATACTAAGGGCAGGATCCTTGAGGTGCCCAAACTCTTGGATCACATCCGGCTATGTGAGCCCTTAATGACAGTAGCATGATGACAGGTGTTGGGTGGAGCAAAGTGTAGTGGAGCAGCAAGGCAGTGTTTGAATGCAGAAATTTGAGGCAGCGCAGTGGAGGTTGCAACAGTGTGAGAGGCACAGAGGTGTGTGCAGCAGCACAATAGCAACAAAGGGAGCACAGGAGAGCAGCAGAGGCAACTTCAACATCACGAGGCTTGCAGACTGACCGGGATGTTAGTATTTGCGAGAAATCAGTTACATACTTCTCAGTAATTGAGTTGCAGTGCAGTAGTTAGCAGTGGCAGTGCTAGAGGCATCATGGGCAACATATTGAGAGGGAGCTGCAGTACAGATGTAGCAGTGGCAGTGGCAGTGTCATGGGCAGCAGTACATGGAGCAGCAGTGCAGAGGATGTGAGGCAGCAGGCCAAGCATCAGCACAGGTACAGGTACTGATGTGGAAGATCAGTGTGATGTTTATATAGTGAAGCATTGCTAAAACACATTCCTCGCTAAGAGGGAGTGTTGATTTTTGGTAGCATCATATGTGCTCTAGCATGAAAATTGGTGGAGAGGCTAAGGCACATGAGATCTCCAACACCCAGAAATCGTTTGGGGAAATTCCACCCGAATGGAGAGATATTAAAATAATTAATATTTTTCATGGGGTTCCTAAGTCTAAACATAGGAAAATTAAAATATTAATGTGTATTAATATAAAATGGGTGAGAAAGTTCTAAATAACGAGGATCAAGCCAAATCTAATCTTAGCCGTTGATTAGGGACTAAATCTCGATTGTTGAATCGTCAACAGGAAAAATATAAGAGGAGGCTTGAGGGTCAATTGGAGACACACCAAGTAAATCAGTCAGTTCGATTTTCTGGGGCGAGGTTTGCTGAGGAAATCGAACAAGTGATCAGTTGCAATGAGGGGCAATTCGGCAAGAGGCCGAAGAATACATATCAGAGAGGTAGCAAAGAGCCGGAAAGAGGCAGTGCAGAGCCTAGGAGGGCTGACGCAAAGGCTAAGAAGACCAGCGTAGAGGATGCAGAAACAATAGAGGCAGACACAGAGGATGCAAAGTCTGACGTAGAAAGCCAAAGAGGCTAACGCAAACAGCACAGAGGCTGTAGAAGCTGACGCTAGGCTGAAGAGGCTACGTTGAGGAAGTCTGTGGGGCAGACTGAGAGAAGATTACCTGGGAGAGGGTGATGCAGTTCCAGAGGAGTGCTTGGAGCAGCTTTCGCTGTCCAGCACAAGGAACAGTCAAAGTCACTATGGGGTTGTTCATCCGGCCGTTGATTTGCCAAAATATCTATCTCCGGAGAGAGGTTCTACTGCCAAGGAAATTCTCTGAAGGGTAAGCCATTTCTGGCACCCTAGTTGTATTCAGAATCTGCTTAATAATAAAACTCTCTATATGTTGCACCGGTTTTCCCGCATTGGGTTTTTTCGGAGACGATTGTCCAAAAATAACGGTGTCCCTTGTGTTGTTTCAATTTATTTCAGTTTTTGATTTGTATATGTGTGAAGGTTGCATTTGTGTTTATTTCTGTATTTATATTGATAAATAACTTGTTAATTGAAAGAACAAGTAGGAGATAATAAACCAGATAATGCAGTAGGGATTTCTGATGTGTTAGACTTAGAAATTTCCACATGCACATGTAGTAGGATGAAAAATCCTTAAGTAAACATGGCATGAAGAAAGCAGCATGGCATGAAGGAAGGCCAGAAATGGACTGATGAATCACTTTCCGATGATGACATGACTAACTCATGGACGAAAGTGATTGAGGGTTTATGCCTTAAGAAGAAGTCCCAAAATATGAAGACTCCTAAATGATGAAAAGGAGTTCATGACATCGTGAGAAGGAGTTCTTCAAGTAGTTGGTTGTCCCATTGTCTCAACCGAGGAGCTGTTGTAGGTCCCTAATTAAGAGGAAGCCTGGAAACAAGTTTCTTACTTGGAAGAAACTTGGAAATTCCTAAGCCAAGAGGGAGCTTAGGGACATTCCTACCATAGGAATGAGTACATTCCTTTATTGGAATAGTTATGTCCTCCCTAATTAAGAGGGAGACATAGACACATCATTCTTGTCTTCACTAGGGAAGACAGAATGGAAGATTGGGTAAGCATCTGGCCTCTGATGCTCTTTGAGAATGTTTTTGGGCATCCAAGATAAGAGTAGTCATTGAGGACCGATATTCTTTGAGGACTGGGAATCCAAAATAAGAATAGTCCTCGTGGAACAAACATTGAGAACCCGGGCAGGGTATGTTCTAAGAGAGATAATGATGAAGGTGTTTATACATCATTGGCCTCGCCAGCATTGTGCTCGGATCTCGTGGAGAGATAGAGTCTTTAGTCAAGGCCTTGCTATGTGACAATGTTGTTTGATATGATGCTATACAAATGGGTTACCAATTCGACTCATATGAGAAATTCTTCAGATTGAGAATGACCAAGTACCATTATGAATACCTCCCTAGTTAAGAGGGAGTGTTGTAAAGTAACTAGGTTCGATCTTCATAATGACATGTAATTATGATTTTATGTAATTGATGAAAAGAAGAAAAATAAAATTATTATTGCAATGCTTGTCTCATGGGTTTCATGAGCAAGGAATTTTATTTTTAGTATGACTCCCATTGTGAGTCCTTAGGATAGGTCATAAAATCAAATTGGGTCAATGTCATGGATGAAGGGTGCTTCTTGGGCATATTATATATTTATATAAGTCCTTAAATAAGTTAGAAAGCCCTCCAAGACCAAGACTAAGTCTCCTCCTCAAGTCGACTTCAAGAAAGATAACTATATCTCCTACAAATGACATGTCGGCTCACCCTCCTACATGTCGGCTTATTATGATGCCAAACAACTATAAATAGGGTTGTTTGTACTCCATTCCAGCACAGAAATTCAGAGATGAGTTCGGTCAAGATCTGAAGTGCGAGGGTCATCAAGGGAGCCGAATTTCCAGCGAGGAAAGAAGAAAAAGCCACAAAGTGTTTTGTGTTCATTTGGGACTGTTTTATGGGCCAACTTACCTCCACACACACAAGATTACAGGATTGTTTGCTACAAGGAAAGGACCGAAATACTTCAATCATCTATCTAGCCGAATTGCAGAAGAAGGAGAAGCCGAGTTAAGCAAGGAAAGATCTCTACCCTAAGCGAAGGAAATCAAGGAGCAAAAGAAGGCAATCTACATGTACTAAGGCCTCTGAATTGGGGCCGAGGAGTTGTAGGTTTGAAGCAAAGACAAGGAAGCCGAGATCTATAAGGAAGTCGAGGCAAAAGTAGAAGGAGAAGGCAGTTGATTATCTTTGACTCTAAATAGAGGTCAAAATCAAGAATCTAGGTGTCTTGGTCTTGGAGAGGTTGAATAGGTCAAGGGTCTTGGTCTTGGTATTCGTCAATTGGAGTCTCTATAAGAAGAAGAATTTGTGCGGGTTTTCCTCTCAAGTGGAAAGGTTTTGGCCTTGGCGAATAGCCTACATTCTGTGTCTCTTGTCTCTTTATTGTTTATGCATTTGTAACTGTTTGATGAAAGAAGAACACAATAATAATCTAAAGAGAAGAATCTAATGTAAGAAATAAAAAGCATTCACAGGCAGTTATGTCTCTGATAAATCACCTAATACATTATGCCCTAGATTTCTCAACATTTGGCGCTTTCCTTGTGCATGCTCAATGACTAAAGCCCAAATATATCATCACCACAACCAAGTTCCCTGAAATGGGGAGTAGGAATCATCACAAAACTGTACAATAAGACAATTGAGAAAATCATCCACATAAACATCAATACTAGTTGCCCATTTTCTATGATGAATGATCGAAATAAACATGTGAATGAAACCATAAAACTTTCGCGGTCTAAGCTGATGCCTAAGCATCATAAAATTTCACGTTACAATTCACAAGCTAATGATTCAGTTGAAGCATTAAAGGAAATACTTGCAGCTGGCTTAACTAAGATCTACAATTTAGATAGAGATGATTAGGACTGTTACACCATATATTTTATGTGAAGTCTGAGGATGATGTCTTGACATCTTGCAGGATAACACTCATGGGTTTCCTGTAAAGTAGTTATAGATCTGAGAGCATTGTCATATTACAAATGTTATTTTAGTGCTACACTTATATGGTTTACCTGATCCTTGGTCAACCAAGGGGGAAGGTCGCATTCTTACAGGATCATTTGGCAATATCATTAACATGCTCTTTTACTCATTTCAGCGTATTGGATTGATTGATCATGTTTGTATCATTGGTGGATGATGTGGCTACATATAATCTATATTCATCTTGTTAGAGGTGCTACTCATGTTAAATTTCTAATGCCAGCCAGATTTATTTTCCCATGGCAATTTAATTTATCCCCAATTTATTATTTATTTACCCAAATAATAACTGAATCACCGAAAAATAAAATCACTGGTATCTTTAACTTCTAGAATTAAAAATATGTAGCGGAAATAAACCAGAGGGATCAATCACACATTGCAAAAATTAATTAACCCACAAATAATTCTCCATCATTTTATTATCTGGAAAATTTGGCTTTTTCGACCCACAAAGATACAAGGAAAAATACAATATGGAACCTGCAACTCGGCTACATCAAAATGAATTTGGCCTAGGTAAATCGGCCACAACGAAATCTGCCTCCAGATGAAATCGCTCTAAAGGAATCGGCCTCCAACAATCAGATCTTCGACCTCCAGAGACTTAATCTACACCTTGCCACTAATGCGCACTGGAAAAACCCAGCACTCCAGCAACTCGTCCTCCAAAAAAGCTTGATCTCCTTATGACAACTCGACCCTGCAATCTCCTCCAACTCGACTCTCCTGAATTCACTCGAACCTGCTTGCACTTCTTCCTTCTCTTGCACTAGCCACTGAGCCACTCGCACTTCTTCCTTCTCTATGCACTAGCCACTAAGCCACTTGCACTGCAGAGAGAATTGCTCTCTCGTGATGCTCGCTCGTACACTTGTGCTCTTCGTTGTGTCTTCACCTCCATCGCTAGCCTCCATTTATAATCTTAATTGAATCCAAATCTCTAACCCCAATCTCCCCTCTAGAAACATCTTGAAGATCAACGGTTGAGATTATTTCTAAGTCACTTAAATAATTAAATTATTTATCCTTAGAAAATAACCTACTAGTCCACAATAATTAATTGCCTTTAATAATTATACTTTTCCTAAGTTAAACTTAGGAAAGAAGACATAAATCACTAGAAGAGGCAAATAATGTCTTCCACATGTTAAGACACCAAGCAGTTGTAGAAGACCTTCTGATGCTACTCACATCAACACTCCCTCCTAACAAGGAAGGGATTCTCCACCACCCCCAGCTTATCCCAGTACTTCACAAACTTTCCCTTTACTAGAGGCTTCATGAGAACATCTGCCACCTGCTCCTCTATAGAAATGTATTGCAATCTAACAGCTCCCCTTTGTACCCTATCTCTGATGAAGTAAACTGTAATACATGATCTCGATATGCTTGGACCAGTCATGACGTTGAAATTCGAATAGATGATTGAATTTCTGAGCATGACAATTACTTGTGAAGATATTCTTGTTCCCTTATTAGATTTTCTTTATTGTTCATCAAGCAATTATCAATATAAGTACAGGAAAATAAAGATTACAGTACACAAGAGACACCAGAGGTTAGGCTAGAGGCCAGGGCAAAACCCACAAGGGGAAAACCCATCAACCCTTTCCTTACAGATTCTTCATCAACAAAAGAAATCCAAGTCAAACTAACCAGCAATCTAAGTGCCACGTTAACCCTCATTAATAGCCCAAAACTTCATTGTAACTCTGTCAATAAGTCTAGCCACAAGATGTCATTTTTTGTCCTTAGATGCCACATTTACTAAAATTGAATGCATTAGATAGCCCTCATTTCACAGTAACAATACTGCCATGGTGGTTCGGATGCCACAAAGGATATGTTGCCAAAGTAGTTCAAACTTCAGATGCCATAGAGCCACAATAGTTCAGATGCCACATGAGTTCGAATGCCACAGAGCCATAGTAGTTCGGATGCCACAGAGTTCTAGTGCTTTAATTAGCTCGTATATCACAGAGGTTTGGTCTGTTAAACAGCTCACATTACTTCAAAAGAATATACTTTGGGATTCCTATACCACAAACCCGAGTTTAAATTCCACAGATGCTTATCGAATTGGATGCCAAATGGAGGAGACTAGGTGCCAATTTATACTTGTTTCTCCATACGAAGTGTCACGTCCTCTGCCAGATGGGCCAACTTGGCAACTTGGTGAGACAAATGACTTTGACAAATTTTGAATTTTATTTCTTTTGCAAGGGTCGTGAAGAACATGCCCTTCTAAATTTTCTTTTGACCAATACGAAGAATGGAGAAGATGCTTTGGTAATAAAAATAATAATAATAATTTTCTTCTTTTATTTTTACATGAAATACATATTGATATAATGATATTTAAGAAGACTGAACCTAGTTACAATTCCAAAACTCCCTCTTAACTAGGGAGGTATTCATAATCACTTATCAAGATATTCTCAAGTTCAGAACTTCTATAAATAAGGATCTGGATTGATAAGCATCAATGATGATAACATCATCATAACCAGTATTGTCAAAATACCAAGGCCTTGACAAGTACATTCTATCTCTCCACTAGAACAAAGCACAATGCTTGGAGGCATTTCATTGGACACCACCACCTCTCAAGGCACATACCCCACCTAGGTGTTCTGAAGGTATGTCCTCACTGGACCATTTCCTAATCCCAAGCAAAAGTCCGTCCACCAAACCATTCTTTACCAAGTCCATGTACTTGACTCTTACGGTTGTTAGTCTTGGTCACAATACATGACTCAAGAATGTCCGTCCTTGATGCTTATCCAATCCACCATTCTCCCTACCCGTGTTCATGCACTAGGCTTAGGGCGGTTAGTCTTGACCATAGTACATGACACATGGAGAACAGGGTGTCCATCCTCTTTCCCTCTCAATCTTGGGAGAAGATATTTACAAGCCCAAGCTTGTTCCGTAAGTATTTAAACTTCCCTTACATCAACTACTTGTTCATCAGTGGAGATCTTAATTGTAGGTTCTCGGCTCCTATCTACACCATACTCTTGAATCATAAAGCGCTTCAACCTTCTATGAAAAACCAAGTTCTCTAACAATCTTTATAGAGCATCATGATAGAATTCAGCATGTCGTCAAATAGTCCAAACATTTTACAAAGCCAAATTGCTTCATAGCCAACTATACCAACAACCACATCTTCTGCTTCCGCAATGCAATGGAACTTTGCTTCATGTTCTTCCAAGAAACCATATTAGTTCCCAACCATCAATATTCTCTATGATCAGCACTACCATCCCAATTGATGTATCCTCAAGTCCCAAGTTGTAGTGTAAGACCCTTCATGTCAAATTCTACTTCCATCTCCCTCTGATGTCAATATTTCTACCTTAACTAATGAGTCCATCTTTCCCAAAGTACAAGGTCTTGTTTTAATCATGAGGCTTCTTCAAAATCAAGGATGACTCTTCTAACTGAAGCAATCATCTTAACATGTTCATCACCCTCTTAATGGGAGAACCTTCTTGCTTGAATGTTGTCATTTGCTTCATTATATAAATCAGGGCTTTCTCTAAGATTGTCAATTCCTCGGTTCTTCTTCTAGATTGCATCTGGAAAGTATTCTTGGCTATGCTTCATTCATTCTTCTGTTGCCAAAGCCTAGGTTATCTTAGTTATTTTCCTACAATCCTCACTGGGAGGATATGAGAGAAATTATAACCAAGAACAGAATACATAAACAAGAGACTAACCAAAACTTGAAGGCAATAACAACAGACTTAAAGAAAGGTATAGAATACTTATCTTTTGAGAAGAGTCAACTCCCTCTTAATCTACGACCTTTGTAATTTTCACCATCTTTGTCAACATAATGTCATATCTGTCATTTCCAAGAGCTAGGACTTCTAGTTATAGAGGAAACGATTAGTCCTAAGGTTTTTTCTTAGTTCATACTTTTGCTAGGGTTTACAAGCCCTAGATGTCTCAAAAACTAAAAATCTCAAAACCTGCCATCTTCCAGATTTGCAAGATGCATACTAATATGTTGGTCATAAATCCTAGAAATGCCATTGATATGTCTTCTATACGTGAGATGGATTTCTTCGATGTCTTGATCACAAAACTTATTCTCTATATGCAAGGAAAGAATTTGAATGCTAAAGAGAGCAGCACCTAACATACTGATTATGTCTTTGTCCTCAAGAGAGGACACGACTTCTTATACAATATGTTAGGTTACACTTCATGATATTTCTTAAATGTGATCTCTTCATACCTTAGAGATTTCGCATTCCATGGAAAAATGATTGACATAGACTTCTAAGGTTACAAATCTCTAAGTTCAAGAAAAATTTAGATGTACGCCTAGCTTTTTGAGATATGAAAAACAAAGGATTATACATACCTCTTTCAACCTTACCTATCCAACCTTATTTGTTCTTCATTTTGTTGAATATGGTACCATATTATAATTTTCTTGAGCTACAACAAACCTGGATCTCTCATCAAGGTAGCTCAACTCTTCAAATCTTCAACTATATTTCTCCTTGCTACAAACTTCGAACTTTAAATCTTGTGCTTTCATATTTGTGAGAAGAAACTCCTCTATGGTCATGATTTTGATTGTGTTCTTGAGCTTGATCATTCTATAAGGATTAGAGTATGCAGACCTGTTTAGTAAGGAGGAGACTAGAGCTTGTATAGATCTTTGATCTACCAGAGGGATTGGTTTCGCAGGGATCATAATCATGTCACTATTGATCCCCTCAATTCAGACTTTTGGTCTAGCTTCACATTGAAGACAGGCTTAGACACATGCTCAGAACTATGATAATGTCTTGAATTTTCAATGGAAACTAGTCTCTTTTCACATAGGGAGTTCAATCCTTTTATATCATCAAGTGACCTTAGACTTGAGATTTTAGGAGGAGTCTTGGATAACTGCAGTGCTCATTTTTAGAATGCCATTACAGACTTCGACTTTAACACAGAAACGTCACAAGGCAAAGTAATATGCAAGCCTATACACTAACATCACACACACACACATATATATATATATATTGTATGCCACGGATCTATAGATAGATCTATGCCTTATCAATTATAAATTCGATTGCCATGTATATGATTAAAATAATGATATTGATAAGTTGATAGAGCAATCCGCAAGTCACGGTAACCTTTACTCCTGCAATAACCTTCGATCAGATTGTCTTCATCTTGAATTAACTAGCATAGTGTCACAGACTTCGGTCGCAATCACTTCTCCAAAAGATCACAAGCTTGGACTTGATACCTTTCACCACAGAGGTATACGAGCTCAATACTTCAGATACTCAGTCGAGTACTTCAGATAATACTGCTCTTCAATTTCCTAGCTCTTATACCATGTTGAAATTCGAATAGATGATTGAATATCTGAGCATGATAGTTACTTGTGAAGATATTATCATTCCCTTATTAGATTTTCTTTATTGTTCATTAAGCAATTATCAATATAACTACAGTAAAATAAAGATTACTATACACAAGAGACAAGAGACACTAGAGATTAGGCCAAAGGCCAAGGCAAAACTCACAAGAGGAAAACCCATCAATCCTTTCCTTATAGATTCTTTGTCAACAAGAGAAATCCAAGTCAAACTAATCAGTGATCCAAGCGCCAAGTCAACCCTCATTAATATCCCAAAACTTCATCATAACTCTGTCAATAAGTTTGGCCACAAGATGCCATTTTTCTGTCCTTAGATGCCACATTCACTGAAATAGAATACATTAGATAGCCTTCATTCCACGAATCCATAGTAACAATAGCACCATAGTGGTTTGGATGCCACTGAGGATATGTTGCCATATTAATTCGGATGCCACAAAGCCACAGTAGCTCGGATGCCACAGAGCCACAATAGTTCGGATGCCATAGAGCCATAGTAGTTCAGATGCCACAGAGTTTTAGTCCTTTAATCAGCTTGTATATCACAGAGGTTTGGTTTATTAAACAGCTCGCATTACTTTAGAAGAATATGCTTCAGATTCCTATACCACAGACCCGAGTTGCTCTTCCACAGATGCTCATCAAATTGGTTGCAAATGGAGGAGACTAAGTACCAATTTATAGTTGTTTCTACATGCGAAGGGTCACGTCCTTTGGGCAGGCTGACTTGTTTGTTGGGAGGGACGACTTGGCAACTTAGTGAGACAAATGACTGACAAATTTCAAATTTTCTTTCTTTTGTAAGGGTCATGAAGAACATGCCCTTCTAAATTTTCTTTTAACCAATATGAAGCATGAAGAACATGTTTTGATAATAAAAATAATAATAATAATTTTCTTCTTTCATTTTTACATGAAATACATATTGATATAATGATAGTTATGAAGAACGAACCTAGTTACAATTCCAACACATGAAACACAAGATTCCTAGAGAGCTTAATGCAACTCTGATCACAATGTATCACCATTGACCCCGTCTGCAAATCAAATAATCCTACAAGCATCTTGCAAAGCTACACTGTCTCATAACTTGCCATACTTGCTGCCATGTACTCTGCCTTTGCTAAATTGACTGCCACTGTCTATTGCTCCCTGTTGAACCATGAGATCACGGTTGATCACAGGTTGAAACAACATCCAGATGTGGACTTTTTGCCCACCACACTCCCTACCCAATTAGAATTTGTGTAACCCTACAACTCCACTCCTCCAACTCTGACATATCTCAAGCCAAAGTCTATTGTCCCACGCAGGTATCATAGCACATGCTTTGTTGCCATCCAATGAACCTATCTCAGCACCACCATGAACTAGCTGAGTGTGATCCAAAATGGATCCTAAAACCATTAAGTCTAAATCTTTAATACTATCGGAAAACATTATCGCAGCAGAAACATTGAAGGAAAGGCGGAAAACAGAGCTAAGCGAAAGATGAAGTAACGTTGCACAAGAGTCGTCGAATTGGACAGATCAACGGTCCAGATCAAATCGGCGGATTGCATAGGAGGGATTAGCGATATCGCAGTCGACGGAGTGTATCGGAGGTGGCCCTATGGAAGTTGCGATCGCGATCCAGTAACACAACGTGGACCGTTGATCGAACGCGCAGATCAATGACCGAGATTACATTATCGCATCGCAGGTTTCCAAGGGAAGGACTTACCAAAGGCCCGAAGACCATGCGATATGCGATTGCGATATATCGCATCGCAACAATACAAAGGGGCGAAGACCCATAGCCGATGCGACTTGCGATTGCAATCAAGGCGGACCTGACGGGGTTTATAAATGCGGCGCTATAAATTTTGAGTTCTGATATAAAAGTGTTTGTTGGGCTTTTTCTATGTATTGGTGCATTTCTGTCATAAAACCAAAATACAAAGGGAAATGACCAGAAGCAATAAAGCCGGACCCGAAAGGTTTATAGATGCAGCTTTATGTTATTTCAGTTTCGTGGTAAGCAGGATTTCAAGCGGACTTCAGGCGGTAAGCGGTATTGGAGAGGCTCTGCCCGATTCCATACATCGGCCGACAAGTAGCACACCGCAACAGAGAGAAAACCGCCTTTTTCAGGCGGGTAATCTCCGTGCAAGTGGGCCGCCCGAAATCGCTGTCAGTCATTGGATTGGAAGGTTGTAGATCAACGGTGGGCTTGTGACAGCGATATAACATGGACCCAATAGGATTATAGGTCGAATTCAATATCTTTTGAGTTCCGGCTTTGGTCTGTTTGTCGAATTTTTCATTGGTTTTCAATGTATTTCTGTGTATTGTTGTGTATGAATGAAAAGTGCATTTTCGGGGATTTTCACCCGCACCCAAAGAACTTTCCGTTTGAAAACAGGTGGCCACCATACCTTAGAGCGTTTTTGCAATGATTGTTTAACGCTCAACAGGGATTTGAACAAACAGCAGCCGAGAACCAGGGAACCCGAAAAGGAATGCAAACTGACAGTGCCGATAAGCTTAAAAGGCATTCAATGGCAGCACAGGAAGGAAGTCAGTGGAAGACAGTCCCAGAAAGACAGTCAGTGAATCAGATTGAGGCAGATTGAATAGAGGAACAGGACAGAGGGAGAATCTGTGCACTCTTTTAGACTCCAGATTTTCAAGCAAATCCCTCTTTGATGTCACTGTAGTTGAGACTCTGTTTTTGAGGTCACTCTTGTAATAATATGTTCTTAAAGACTTAATATAGAGGTCGACATTGAAAACTGGACCAGGAGACGTAGCCAAGAAGTTTGGTGAACTCCTTGATTATTTGTTGTGTTGATGTGTGTGTCTGTTATGTTTTCTAACTGTTCATTGTCTATATTATTAGCAATCTTTTTGATCTGTTGCACTAAATAATATAGGCATTCCTGCACATGAGTCTATAATACCTTGATATTGGTTTAAGATCTCATTTCCAGATCAAGTGGTATCAGAGATTTTGGTTTTGTTAAGGTTAGACAAGCTTGTGTTGGATTTTGAATGCTAACTAGATTAAAGCTCAGACTAGGAGAAGGAGAACTTGTTGAGGCTAATCCAGAGAGTGGAAAAGTCGTTTTCTCAGAGAAGAATGGTAGAAGAAGCTCCACTGGGATCAGAATCTTAGTTCATGGACAGTGTTATGGCCATGCGAGCCATGGTGGAAGAGATGTATCTGAAGTTTAAGAAGGGTCGAGGTGAAAGCACTTCAACACCCAAACCAGACAAAGGAGCAGAGGAACCTTTTTTAGTTGCCCCTCCAGAAGGCAAAGGAAAAGGAGAAATGCCTTCTCCACCATCTCTTCCATCATCACCTTCATCACCCTTATCATCTTCTTCGCATAAAACTAGCCCTAATAAGAAAACGAAGAAAACTTCTTTGATCAAATTAGATGTGAAGTTTGATTTGCCAATTTATGATGGAGAACTCAACACAGAAAAGCTTGAAAATTGGATAAGACAAATTGATGTATATTGCAGGGTACAGAACGTTGATTCAGAAAGGAAGAAGATTCAGCTGGCTAGCCTTCGACTAGGAGGAGCTGCACTAGTATGGTGGGAAGGCAAGACACAAGCTGATCTGCAAAAACATGGTAATATCATTTCTACCTGGAATGAATTTGTTTCTGCTATCAAAAAGGAATTCTATCCTTTAGCTTACATGCAGTAGGCAATGATGAGTTGGCAAACTCTTCGTCAGTTGAAGGGTCAAAGTGTACAAAGTTATACTCAGGAATTCAAAAAGAGAGCTTTAACTCTAGGAATATCATTAGATTCATCTGAGACCTTATTAAAGTATATAGGTGGTCTTCATAGCTATCTAAAGCATACTATTCTCATGTTTAATCCCGCTAGCTTAGATGATGTATTAGTTCAGGCAACACATCTAGAAGCTAGAGGTAAGAATGTAAACCCAGAAGTTGGGGGAACATCTAAATATTCTGTAAGCAAGAACAAGGAAAAGAAGACACTGAAATGGAAGGAGAGGAAAGCAAACACTGTACAGAAGGATAAACCTTCATGTACTCATTACAAGAAAGAAGGACATGATGAGCCACGTTGTTAACTTTTGCATCCAGAACGGAGACCTAAGAAGTTCGGTGGAAGGAAGAAAAAGAATGTTGTTGCTATTCAGAAGGACTCGGGATCAGATTCAGGCGATGAAACAACAGTTGCAGCCACAGGTATTAAAGGTAAAGATTTTGAAGCATCCACAAGTAATTCTACACAATCTACTGATAATGAAAATAATGAGAGGGAAATAAATGAGCTTTTTCGTATTAGAGTAATTTCCAAGCACAATAAGATTAATACCTTGTTTGATAGTGGATCACAAGTAAATTTGATTTCTGAAACAATTGTAAAGAAGTTAAGATTACAAACAAAACCTCATGAGAAGCCATATCCATTAGGTTGGGTGTGTGATAAAACAAAGCTACAAATAACGAGACAATGTAAACTTAGGTTTGCTACTGGATCGACATTTGTAGATGAGGTTGAGTTAGATATAGTTCCATTGGATATATGTGGTATTGTTTTGGGAAGTCCATACTTGTATGATAGAAAAGCTATTTTCTATAGAACTGAGAATAAGTATCAACTCACTAAAGATGGGATAGAATATATTGTAAGAGCTCATAAACTCAAAGGTAACTATTCTCCCATAAACTCAGGGCAGATGAAAAGAATTGTGAATTCAAGTAAGCAATTTTTACTAATGGTTGTAAAGGCAAAGGATCCTGAAAAATCCAATGCATTTGAAGGCTGTGATTCTAAACAAAAAGTTGATTTAGTTAAAGTTGTTTCAGAGTATGATGTTCTATTTCAAGAACCAAAAGGTCTGCCACCCAAGCGAGAAATAGTACATGATATTTGTTTGCAGCAAGATGCTCCATTACCTAACATTGGAATATAGAGGTTGTCAACTTTAGAGAATGCAGAGATAAAGAAGCAGGGACAGGAGTTGCTCGATAAAAGCTTTATATGACCAAGCACATCACAATGTGGATCTCCAATCGTGCTAGTGAGAAAGAAAGATGGTTCGTGGAGAATGTGCATTGATTATAGATCACTAAATAAAATAACGATTAAGAATCATTATCCTCTTCCTCGTATTGATGATCTATTAGATCAATTGAAAGAAGTAATTTACTTTTCTAAGTTAGACTTGCGAAGTGGTTATCATCAAGTCAGAGTTAAAGAACAGGATGCATGGAACACTGTTTTCAAGACAAAGCAAGGGCTTTATGAATGGTTGGTTATGCCTTTTGGCTTAACTAATGCTCCTGCTACATTTATGAGAGTTATGAATGATGTACTCAGACCATTTATTGATGATTTTGTAATTGTTTATTTAGATGACATTCTTGTTTTTGTAAGACATGGGAAGACCATGTAAAGCATGTAAAGCAAACTTTAGATGTTTTAAAAAGAGAAAATCTCTATGTAAAACTGTCAAAATGTGTATTTGGCATAACATCTTTAAATTACTTGGTTTATATTGTAGGGGTGGTGAATTGAAGATAGATCCCTCTAAGGTTGAAGTCATTGTGAACTGGCCTAAACCCAAATCTGCTACAGAGGTTAGGAGTTTCCTAGGGGCAACACAATACTGGAGAAAGTTTATTGCTAACTTTTCTTTGATTGCAGCTCCATTACATGCTTTAACGGGATTGAAACAGGTGTTTCAGTGAGGAGGCAAACAGCAGAAAGCCTTCAACACCTTAAAAGAGAAAATTAGTATAGCACCACTACTAGCACTGCCAAATCTTCAACATCCATTTGAAATTGAGACAGATGCCAGTGACTATGCCATGGGAGCAGTGTTGATGCAACACGAAAAACCCATATGCTATCATTCTAAGACATTTACTTCTACAGTAGTTAATTCTCCCACATATGATAAAGAATTGTATGCATTAGTACAAAGTGTGAAAAAGTGGAAACATTACCTAATGGGTAAAAAAACAATCATACATACAGATCATCAACCACTTCAATATTTGCACTCACAAACTAAATTACAGCAATCAAGACATTATAGGTGGATGGGTTTTCTACAGCAATTTCATCTTGTCATCAGATATAAGAAGGGCATACACAATAAGGTTGCAGACATGTTATCAAGACCAATCATAAATGCATCTACTATACTTAAGCATAACTCAGTAATGCATAAAAGTTACATTGAACAATATGCTCAAGATGTAGATTTTAAAGATGTATATGCAACTTTGAGTCATGGCAAGCAAGTAGAAGAATTGGATTACTATGTAAAGGACCAACTCTTATATCATTTGGGAAAGTTATGCATTCCACAAACTGAAAGAGTTAACATAATTCGAGAAGCACATACTTCTATCATATCGGGTCATTTTGGTGTAAGTAAAACAGTTGCACAATTGCAAAGGTTTTGTTATTGGCCAAGAATGCATGAGACAGTTTCTAGATATATCAAAGGGTGTACTATGTGTGCTACAAGCAAGCCCAGTAATAGAAAATTAGGCTTGTACACTCCACTTCCAATTCCTTCTCGTCCTTGGGAAAGTGTTTCCATGGACTTTGTTCGGGGATTGCCAAAATCTAGAAAAGGTCATGATTATTTGTATGTTGGTGTGGATAGGTTCAGTAAAATGTGTATTTTGACACCTTGTAACAAGCAGATTACAGCTGGACAAACAGCAAAGTTGTTCTTTTAGAATGTATGGGTTCATTTTGGGTTACCCACTTCTATTGTATCTGATCGAGATTATCGATCTGTTGGGAAGTTTTGGTCAAATCTATGCGAGTTGATGGACACCAAGTTGAAGAAGAGCACAGCATTTCATCCACAAACAGATGGTCAGACAGACGTGATCAACAGGACAGTGATCCAGTTGCTCAGAGGTTATTGCACCAAGCATCCCAAGCTTTGGGATGAGCATTTGTGTTATGTGCAGCATGCTTACAACCGTGCCAAGCACTCTTCTGCTAAGAGATCTCCTTTTGAGACTTGTTTTGGTTTTATACCAAAGTCTCCCTTGGATTTTGTCTTTGGTAAAGACATAGCAATTAATGGACACAGTGATGTGGACAAAGCAACCAAGTTCATTGAACAAATCCAGGAAATTCACCAGGCAATACAGGAACAGCTAGAAAGAAGTCAAGCCAAGTACAAGGCAAGACATGATAAGCATCAAATCGAGCATAGTTTTCAAGTTGGTGATCAAGTCTGGTTGTACATCAGCAAAGACAGAATGCAAGGTGAAGGTAAGAAGCTAAAACCAATAACGTATGGACCTTTCAAGATACTTGATAAAATTGGTGAAAATGCTTTTCGCCTTGATTTGCCAGCTTATATGCAGATCTATTCAGTCGTTAATGTAGAAAACTTGAGATTGTATGAACCTTCATTGATTGAAGATCCTGAAGAGCAAAGTCAGTTGCCTTCTATTGGGGATTTGTTGCCTGAGTATCTCAATGAGTTACAGGAGGACACAATTATGGACAGGAAGGTAAGAACTACGCGTCAAGGGGATGTTGAGTACCTGAGAGTAGGGCTCAAAGGTTCAAATCCAAGCAAAGCACGATGGATAGAAGTTAAACAAGTGAGGGGGTTGTATCCTCACTTGATCGATGCCTAAAAACCAACTTTTGGTGGTCCAAAAGCTTTTCAGTGGGAAGGCGTGATCCAAAATGGATCCTATAACCTCTAAGTCTAAGTCTTTAATATTATCGGAAAACATTATCGCAGTGGAAACATGAAGGAAAGGCGGAAAATAGAGCTAAGCAAAGGATGAAGTAACGTTGCACAAGAGCCGTCGGATCGGACAGATCAACGGTCCAGATCAAATCGGCGGATCGCATCGGAGGGATCAACGATATCGCAATCGGCGGCCCTATGGAAATTGCGATCGTGATCCAGTGACACAACGTGGACCGTTGATCGACCACACAGATCAACGGTCGAGATTACATTATCGCGTCACAGGTTTCCAAGGGAAGGACTTACCAAAGACCCGAAGACCATGCGATATGTGATTACGATATATCGCATCGCAATATCGCATCACAACAATACAAAGGGGCGAAGACCCATAGCCGATGCGACTTGCGATTGCGATCAAGGCTTTTTCTGTGTATTGGTGCATTTCCGTCATAAAACCAAAATACAAAGGGAAATGACCAGAAGCGATAAAGCTGGACCCGAAAGGTTTATAGATGCGGCTTTATGTTATTTCAGTTCCGTGGTAAGTGGGATTTCGGGCGGACTTCAGGCGGTAAGCGGTATTGGAGAGGCTCCACCCGATTCCATACACC
The DNA here is from genome assembly GCA_000404065.3 of Pinus taeda. NCBI lineage: Eukaryota > Viridiplantae > Streptophyta > Pinopsida > Pinales > Pinaceae > Pinus > Pinus taeda. The sequence continues at coordinate 53,427 of APFE031161908.1, read as the reverse complement.
GGCCGACACATAGCACACCATAGGAGAGAGAAAACCGCCTTTTTTGGGCGGGTAATGTCCGTGCAAGTGGACCGCCTCAGCCGTTGGATTGGAAGGTCGCAGATCAACGGTGGGCTTGCGACAGCGATATAACACGGACCCGATAGGATTTAGGTCGAATTCAATATCTTTTGAGTTTCGGCTTTGGTCTGTTGGTCGGATTTTTCATTGGTTTTCAATGTATTTCCGTGTATTGTTGTGTATGAACGAAAAGTGCATTTTCGGGGATTTTCACCCGCACCCAAAAAAATTTCCGTTTGAAAACAGGTGGCCACCATACCTTAGACCGTTTTTGCAATGATTGTTTAACGCTCAACAGGGATTTGAACAGACAGCAACCGGGGACCAGGGAGCTCGAAAAGGAATGCAAACCGACAGCGCCAATAGGCTTAAAAGCCATTCAATGGCAACACAGGAAGGAAGTCAGTGGAAGATAGTCCCAGAAAGACAGTCAGTCAGTCAGATTGAGGCAGATTGAATAGAGGAACAGGACAGAGGGAGAGTCTGTGCACTCTTTTAGACTCCAGGTTTTCGAGCAAATCCCTCTTTGATGTCACTGTAGTTGAGACTCTGTTTTTGAGCTCACTCTTGTAATAATCTGTTCTTAAAGACTTAATATAGAGGTCGACACTGAAAGCTGGACCAGGAGATGTAACCAGGAAGTCTGGTGAACTCTTTGATTATTTGTTGTGTTGATGTGTGTGTCTGTTATGTTTTCTAACTGTTCATTGTCTATATTATTTGCAATCTTTTCAATTGGTTGCACTAAATAATATAGGCATTCCTACACATGAGTCTATAATACCTTAATATTGGTTTAAGATCTCATTTCCAAATCTGTTCACAACAAAACATCTATCCAGTCTCTTCCTGGTAGAACTCGAAAGAATATCTAGCTCATCCTCTGAATCTATTAGTTGTGTCCCTGCTTGTGTCGCTAGTTCCTGCTCAGCCTTAGGAACATCTTATTCCCTTTCCTCTACCACTGTTGGCTCTCGCTCATGAGATCTCCTAATGGTCCTGTTCTCGTCAAATCTGACATCCCGACTCAAGATCACTCCTCTGTCCTAGAATGTAGACTCGATAGGCCTTCAAGACCTCACTATAGCCAACAAACACGCCCCTCTCAAATAAGGACTCTAGCTTAGTCCTCTTCTCTGTAGGCACATGGGCATAGACTAGACTACTGAATATGCGCAAGTGACTCACATCCGATTTCACTCCTGTAAGAATCTCCTCAGGAGTCACATCCTCCAACACCCTATAAGGAACCTTGTTTTGCACATACATAGTTGTATTGCAGGCCTCCGCTCACAAAAACATGGGCAACTCCTAATCATAGATCATTGCCCTCACTACCTCCATGATGGTCCTATTTTTCCTCTTGGCAACCCCATTCTGCTGAGGGTTGTAAGGTACTATGAGTTCCTTCTTAATTCTTGTCTGCCTGCAAAAGCCCAGGAGCTCGTTGTGTTGATTTTTCAGGGATCTCCTAAACTGATAATTACTTCTTATGATTTTCTTAAGTTAATCTTTTATTTCATTCACATTCATCATAATGCAATTACACAAAAGATCTCAATAGTATAAATAAAATGCCAATAGGATCATAAAGAGAACCAAACAAGAGACACAAAAATTTATCCTGGGAAACCCCACATGGGGGAAAATCCCAACAACCTTTTTCTTAGAGAAATCATTAAGTTCAACAGAGATACATTAAGTCAAACATAAATTCAAATTGGTATCCCTGCTCAAACTGTCCAGAAATAGGTCTGCCCAAAATTTTGCCCTCTACCCAAGAACTCATTTGCCTCGAAGATTTGATTTACTCATCAAATGACTATTTTCTACCTCAAAGATTCTAGTCTTCCTTAGATTTCATCTCTTTATTTAGCCTCAAATTCCGTCCTTCTTCCTTGCCTCAGACGATCTGAATTGCCCCTGTAAAGATGATGATCGAATTGCCTTTTTAGAGGAGCTCAATGCCTCTAATTATACTTGTCTAGGAGGTCGAATGGGTGTGGCCAAAGGGGAGGACTGACTTAAAGATTTGGAGCCAAAAATTCAATATTGTAAATTCAAAATTTCTCTCTTTTGCAACTAATATGAAGAACATGTCTTATATTAATTCAAGGGCTAAAATATTAATTATGAAGACCAACCGTAGCTACAAAATTCAACACTCCCTCTTAGCTAGGTGGTATTCATAATGACTATCTAGATGTTCTCTTGTTGACAAATTTCTCTAAATAAGGTTATAACAATTTATCATCGACATCATTCAATTACCATAATCTTGGTCAACAACTTTGACACATGGTACATCAACAGCATCAACAAGTCACCATAATTTTGGTCGGTACATCTGACCTATGGTGCATCCTCACCATAATCCTAGTCGACACTCCTGACACATGGTACATCATTAGCATCAACTAGTCACCATAATTTTGGTCCATCCAACACATGTATACAAACTAATCTTAGTTCACCATCATTCCAGACAATATCTTTGACAGATGGTGAATCTCCAAAGGCCACACTCTTCCTAACTAATTACAAGCATGATGCTAAATGAGCTCACTCAGCATATCTGGAGAGTTTTGAGACTGGTGTTGAAAGGCACCCACTTAATTGAGTGATCCTGGGCCTCTAAGAGCATCCTTCCTAATTTCGTCACATACTTGACATAGGAAGATTGATTGTCCTCTACTGGACCATTTTCCCTTATTCTGACTAACATACTTGACAAAAGGAGAATGTTTATCCATGATGTTATCACATCAACACTCTGGACCATTCTTCCTAATCCTGGTCAACCTGACTTAAGGAGAGTGATTGTCCTTGATGCTACAATTTCATCACTCCCTCTTGTTGAGAGATACATGCTCAATCACTCCAAGCTTGTCCTCAAAGTATATAGACTTCATCCTAGGACAAAGGCTTTGTCAACAATCTGCTTGATTGTAGAATAGTACTAGAGCCATATTGCTTTCTTTTGTACCATGCCTTCGTACTAGATCTTATTGTGCTCTGGCCTATCATCATGGTCTCACCTGCACTTGATCAAACAATCTTGTCAGAAGTTCCTAAAGCCATATTGCTTCTCAACTTGCCAGCCACACTGCAATATACTAGGCCTTTGCAGTACTGAGTGTGATAAATGTTTGCTTCTTGCTCATTCATGAAATCATAATGGAGCCCAAACTGAAGCAATATCCTGATGAACTATGTATGTCTTCTACACTCTTTGCCCAATTTGAATCTATGTAACTCTACAGCTGTAATTCATTGTTTGAGACATATCTCAAACCATAATTGGTTGTGCCATAACTAATGGTACCATTTTGGTACTTACAACACACGTTGAGCCACATGCCTTGGCTCAACCATAAATCGATCAACTTCATTCATTGGGTCCATCTTCATGGCTACTTTCTGATTACCCTAACTAGGTGCTCTTTCTTAAATAAATTTTGTTGTGGCAATCGTGGCTGCTCCCTTAGCCTGACAGTCCATTTCGAACTCAGAGGTCAACTCCCTCTAAAGCTAAAACAAGGCTCCTTGACGGCTCCCTCTGTAATGGAAGCAAATCTTTCTGCCACAGTTGCTCCCTCTCACACATGAGTCTTTCTATTTTCATCAGAAACAAATCATATAATAAAAGGATCAACCAAGGCTCATTAGATATCCATCAATCCAAGAATACCAAGCCCAATGTGTCTACTTGTGATCGTACAAAACCTTCTTCAATCATGAGACTTCTTCTCATGTACCTCAAAGCCCTGAGGTAGATATATGTTCACTTCTTCATCCTCAATTACTCCTTTGAGAAAAACAATCTTTGCATCCACTTGGTGCAATTTTCAAAGCAATGATAACAGTTCTAACATAAGTGTACCTGACCACGGGAGCAAACATCTTGTCATGATCCTCTCCCTCTTCTGGAGAACCTTCTATTCTCGCTTTGTACTTGGCTATGCTACCATACGCTACACACTAGATCTTGTAGATCCATTTAGAAGTCGTCACTAACTTCCCTTCAGCACAATCTAGGTATACTTCAAATTTGTTGATCTGCCTGCTCCCTCTAAGCTCAGATCTCATCTAGTACAATATATCTCTTACCACAAATCATTGATTTTGGGAGAGTCCTCTTGTCATAAGCTTTGCTTTGTTCTTCCACTACTTCCATCTGCTATCAGAACCTTGGCAACCTTTACTATGTACCTACAATCCTCACTATGAGGCTATGGAAGAATGATGACAACCCAGCAAAAGAAACAAAGACAAGAGGCTAACTAATAGTAAAAAAATAACAACAATAATTAAGGAAAAGAGATATATGTTACTTATCTTTTGACGATTATAGGAAAATGCCAACTCCCTCTTGATCTTAGCCTTCTTGCATCCATCCTGCAAATTTATCAACCTCAACCTCATCATCAACATGATGTCGTTCCTTCCTTGTAAGAGATAGGGTTTCTTCTTTTTGCTGAAACATTAATCTATGTCCAGATCTAGGATTTTATCCCTAAACCCTAGGGCTTCATTGTCCTTTAAGATTAATCTAGGGTTTACAAACCATAGGGCCATCAAATCTTCCAAAAAGGGGCACATAGTACAAGAGTTATGATTTCTCTTCTCAACTCCCTCTACTTCCATACTAACCTTCTTGAATTAAATTCAAATTGATCATGTCTCAAATATTTGAAGGAGAAATTTTCCATATGCTAATCAACAGTTATACTCAAGCATTAGCATCCAGCAACAATATCGGCAGTGTGTGCAAGACATCTTATTAGTCATATCTTCAAGGTTCTCTAGGGTTTTACAAAACCCTATATTTATCACAGCGTCCTCTAGGTCTTTCAAGCAGTGGCTACAAGACTTACTCGTCAAGGTCTTATCCAACTTTATACAAAATACAACACAATTCTATGAGGTTGCCCAAACAGGTCTTGAATATGAGTTTTCATTTTAAACTTGGCCCTACATCTCTGTTTACCCTCATGTTATCAATCATTTAGGGAATACTTCATCTTGATCAAACTCTTGCACTTTACCTCTCTTTTAGTCACACAAGATATTAGGGCTCAACAGCTTCAACACTTCTACCATTAAACATAGAATCAAAGGAAATATCCCTTCAATCCAATATAATTTCAGTATGCCAATCGTTCTCGGTATAGTAGTATGTGGTTTAGGACTTATTATGTCTTTGAGCCATAATTCAAAAACTTCATACTACAAGACAATGGATTCTCACAAAAAAAAAATCATGAGATCAAGGTATGTAACAGTGTTCAAGAAAGGTGTCATCTAGGAACATCAAGGATCAACAGCAATAACATAGTTAAACTCCAACATCCTTAAATTCATCCTCATCAGTCAACATTTCTTGGCACCTACATTAAGAACATTCTGCAAATATGATTGCATCTCTAACCAAGACATGTGAATTAAATCCATCAAAAGTACAAGATAAACTTTGCATATATCTTAACTCAGAAAGACATATCTTCAAGTTGTGAGCATGAGAATAACTCTCATACACTTCAAACTTTTGACAATTAAGGCAAAAATCTCAACAAGGGGTTTTTCCTTTAGCCAAGAGAAAGAGTGAACTCCCTATCCCTAAGAGGATTCGACAATCCTTATAGTACTCATCATTATTCCTATAAGGGGCATACTTGGAATCAACTACGGATTTCACCATCATAGGATTCAAACATATCTCCAAGTGAAAATTCTTAGCATCATACTAATGATCATATATGTGATCAATCTCTCCACAAATCTATAAGGTGTGCAATCAAAGTTGGAAACTTGTTTTATTTGAACAATCATACAAATTTGAGCAAGGTTGCCATTGTTGTGAACCCTTGAGTCACAGCTCAAACAAAATGGATCAACCAATATTGAAGTTCTTTGCCAAGCTAGAGAATTTTACGTGGGCTTTTTGAAATCCACCTTATAATTCATGGAAACACAGATTCTTGTTTTGATGGCTTCAAAAATTTTAGAGCAAGATCAATCAAAAATGTTACCTCATCAATAGGCCTGGGTCACAGAAGAACTTAGGTCTAATTACACCTGAGGTTTTTAGCCTTCCTAAGATTGCACTAGAGATTTTTGGCCTACTCGAGATTACATTTGAGATTTTCGGCCTACCTGAAATTACATCTGAGATTCTTTGGATCTTCTGAGACTATGACTGAGACTTCTCGGCCTACTAAGGCTATCTCTGATGCTTCTCGAGCTACTAAGACTGTCTGAGGCTTCTCAACCTACTGAGGCTATGTCTGAGGCCTCTCGGCCTATTGTGCAATAGCCTTAGGGTTTTTCAGGCTGAGGGCTTTCGGCCTTGTCACAAACACAAATCTTTTTGTGTCTAACCTGAGGGAGCCTGACCCTCCTTACAACAACCTTGTTAGCCTTTTGAACTTCCTACCACAGAGAGTTAGGGCTTTGGCCCTATCACACAGCTCAGCAACAAACACAACCTAGAAAGAGATGTATTTTGGATCCTTCCTCTTGCACAAAACCACACTCCAGCAGACCAGACCTAGAAGGAGAAACTGGACCTCCTTCTCTTGACAAACTTCATGCTATATTTCTTAGCCTCATTGAACTCCTTTGGCTGCTCCTTTTAACATAGCTCTATACCACGTTGATTTTTCAAGGATCTTCTAAATCAATAATTACTTCTTATGATTTTCTTAGGTTAATATTTTCTTTCATTCACATTCATCATAAAGCAACTACACAGTAGATCCCAACAATATGAATAAAATGCTAATAGGAACATAAAGAGACAGCCAAACAAGAGACACAAGAATTTACCCTAGGAAAACCCACATGGGGGAAAAACCCAACAACCTTTTTCTAAGAGAAATCATTTAGTTCAACAAAGATACATCAAGTAAAACCTAAAGTCAAATTGACAGCCCTAGTCACACCTGGTCAAACTGCCCAAAAATAGGTCTACCCATAATTCGACCCTCTGCCCAAGAACTCGTTTGCCTCAGAGACTTGGTATGCTCATCAAATGACTATTTTCTACCTCAGAGATTTTAGCCTTAGATTTCGTCTCTCTATTTGGCCTCGGATTTTGTCCTTTGCCTCATATGATCTGAATTTCCCCTGTATAGATGATGATCGAATTGCCATTTTGGAGGAGCTCGAAGCCTCTATTTATACTTGTTTAGAAGGCCGAATGGGTGTGACCAAAGGGGCAGGCCAACCTGACTTCTAGGAGGGCCGACTTTATGTTTTGGAGCCAAAAATTCAATATTATAAATTCAAAATTTCTCTCTTTTGCAACCGACATGAAGAACATGTCTTATATTAATTCAACAGCTAAAATATTAATTATGAAGGTAGACCATAGCTGCAAAATTCAACATGTTGGAGGTGTACTCACCCCCATTATCTGATCTTAGCACCTTAATCATCCTCCCTGCCTAGTTCTCCACAAGAGCCTTAAACACCTGAAACCGATATAAGACCCCATCCTTGATCTTCAAGAAGTAGAACTAAGTCTTCCTGGAATAATAATCTATGAACGTCACAAAATATAAATATCATGTGATTGATGTCACAGACATAGTGTGAAAATTCGTTGTCTTGAATTTTACTGCAACAACTGATATTATTTCTTCTATTTGTTAAATTGATTAAACAAATTATTTGCAGTTTTCTACGGCAAATATCGAAACATATACACTGCAGCCTACACAAATAAAATTATGCAGAAAATAAATGCAAGAAAAAATACTAGCACATATATAACCACAATGACAAAGTTATTTTTGGACAATCGTCCCCGGAAAAACCCAACTCGAGAAAATCGGTGCAGCAGAAAAGGGTTTCTTTTATTAATCTTCAACAATAATTTCTGTACAAGATACGGATAGCCAAAATAGAGGAAGAATCACAAAGAGAAATTCACTGATGAATTTCTCACACTCCACACCAATTTTCTGACCCCAAAGAGGACCTTCTGCCCTTTCGTTGCCCTCACTACGTCAACCCCTGCGTAGTGCCTGCGTCACTCCTCTGCGTTGATGAATTGCATCCCTCCTCTATGTTGCCCCTTCCAGATTTGTCCTACACTCTCAAACTATTGTTGATGCCCTCTCTCTCCACCTGCAACTCACTCTCTGACTCGATTTTCTCTTGTCAAACTTCAGCCACTGAGAAAATCGATGTGCTTGAGCAACTGAGTATCTGCCTTGGTGTGTTCTCCATCTACCCATCGATGACTTCATATAATCTTATGTTGGAGCACCAACGGCCAAAATTAAAACATAATCAATGGCCCAGATTAATTCATTGTCGATCCGTGTGAGTTTCTAGATGATTCTCACCACATCTTAATTAACACTGATTAATTAACCATATTCCCTAGGTTTAGACTTAGGAAATAAATAAAAATTTGGTTAATAATCTAATTGAGACACTTCTAGGTGGAATTGCCAGAAATGATTTCTAGGTTTTAGAGAACTCATTCATTCTAGCCTCTCCACAAAGTTTCGTGGCTAGAACACATCTGATGCTATAAAAACTAACACTCCCTGTTAGTGAGGAAGGTGTTCTAGTGTTGCTGCCCCTTGTAGTAACACCCTGTCTCTGCATCATCTCCTGACACACTGTTGATGTCTGGTTGTTGCTGCCCACCAACTACTTCGCAACTCTGATATGTGTTGCATCTGTGTTGTTGCTGACCCTGCTGAACTGTTGTCAACTACTGCATCTACACTGCAACTCCCTCTCAACTGTTGTTGCTGAGAATCTATTGAAACGGATTCTCCACCATACCCATCTGTTCTCTGAATTGAATGAACTTAGCTCTCCCTAGAGCTTTTGTGAGTATGTCTGCTACCTGATCGCCTATGGGGACATACTACAACTGGACTGCCCCACATTGAACACAATCTCTGATGAAATGAAATCTGATATCAATGTGCTTCGACCTATCATGAAATGCAAGATTCTCGGAGAGTTTTATGCAACTCTGATTATCACAGTAAACACTGGTCACTCCCATTTTCTTCCTGAACAAACTCACCAACAATTTCCTAAGAAATATGGCTTCGCACGTAGTCGTGTTGGCCACCATATATTCTGCTTCTGCTAAGCTCAGTGCTACTGACTTTTGCTTCCTGCTACACCAAGAGATAATCCCTGATCCAATGCTGAAGCAATACTTGGAGGTACTTTTCCTATCCACTGAACTACCTACCCAATCTGCATCTTATGAATCCGCTCAACTTGACATCATCTCCTCGAGTATATTTTAACCCGAGTTTGATTGTTCCACACACATATCTGAGAATGTGCCTAGCTGCTACCCAATGTACCATTTTCGGTTCCACCATGAACTGACTAAGGGTATTGACAGCGAAACAAATGTCTAGCTTGGTGTTGAGTAGATACATGAGTGACCCAATTCGCTGTCTGTACAAGGTGGAGTCGACTTCCTTGTCCCCTAATGCATCTATCTTTTTCCAGTTGGTAATCATGGGTGTTGCCATGGCTTTGCAATCCTGCATTCTGAATCTCTTCATAATTTCTGTAGCATATCTCCCTGGCCCAAGGAAGATCTCCCCATTGTTCTGCCATACTTCCAATCCTAGAAAATAGTGCATAAACCCCATATCCTTCATGTCGAATTCTGCTGCAAGGTTCCTTTTGCAGTCCTTTATGAGCCCCGATGATCCTGTCAAAAACAGATCATCTACATATAAAACTAGAATGACAAGGTCATTCTCCACCATTCGATAGTAAAGATTGGGATCTGCATCACTCTTGATGAATCCCAACTACTGCAAGTAACTGTCAATCTGATCGTACCATGCCTTGGGTGCCTGCTTGAGCCCAAACAAGGTTTTCTTCAATCTGCATACATGAGTGTGTTTCTCATGAGTTTCGAAGCCTTCAGGCTGCTCTATGTACACCTCTTCTTCTATCACTCCATTCAAGAATGTTGTCTTGACGTCCATCTAGTGAATTTCCCATCCCATCAGCGTTGTTAGGGATATGACGGATCTAATAAAGGTATATCTGGCAACTGGGACAAAGGTCTCCTCATAGTCTATTTCTTCTTTTTGTGCATACCCCTTTGCCACAAATCTAGCCTTATACTTCTCTACACTGCCATCTGCAGCGTACTTGATCTTATAGATCCATCTGGAACCAACTAGTCTATCTTCTGGTCTAGGCACCACCTCCCAAACATCGTTTGTCATGATAAAATTGTACTCTTCTGCCATGGCATCCACCCACACCTGATGTTGTGTGGCTTCCTGAAAACTGGAGGGTTCTGCAACCTGAGCCACCAAGGCCTGGTATCTGTCAGGCTGCCTGTGTTGCCTCTTGTCGTTTCTAGGAGCTCCGACAAACTCTTCGGCATCCTACAAGGTCTAATGCACTTCCATACTGGTCCTACCACTAGTGGTGGGAGGTTCAATCTGTTCCTCCACCTATTCCTATTTCTTTGTCTGTTGAGAACTTCCTGGATCTCCTACTACTAAGGAGATGATGGTAGTAGTCATTGTATTTGAATCCTGTGATTGTCCCCCTACTTGTTCGACATGCGATCCCTGTTGCTACTGGACTAGAGGAATATCTGATGACTGATCTCCTATAGGCATCTCTTGAGATCTTCTGAAATCTCTCTCTTCCATGAACTTTACATCTCACATCACTACAATCTTCCTGCTGCCAGGAATGTAGATTTTGTATGCCTTTAAGGTCTTGTTATATCCTACGAGATTACCCTTTTCTGCAATCTGATCCAACTTACTGTGCTTCTCATTTGGAATGTGACAATAGGCCACTCTAAATATCCTCAAATGACTTACCTCAGGTTTCTTCCCGGTGAAGACTCCCTCTGGTGTTTTCTTCCCCAAAGCTCTGTGAGGTGTCCTATTTTGAATGTACATCGTTGTGTTGCATGCTTCTGCCCATAGAAAGCTAGGCAAATCTTGATCATACAACATGGCCTTTGTTGCCTCGACTACAGTTTTGTTCTTCCGTTCGGCTACTCCATTCTACTGTGGATTGTAGGGAGTTGTCCACTCTCTTTTGATACCTTCCTTTGCACAGAAATTTGTGAAGTCTTTATCCGTGTATTCTCCACCATTATCTGAACGTAAAACCTTAATCTTTTTCCCCGTCATGTTTTCTACGAGAAACTTGAATTGTCGAAACTGATCAAAGACCTCATTGTTGGTCTTTAAGAAGTAGATCCAGGTTTTTCTAGAATGGCCATCAATAAAGGTGACGAAATACTCACCACCACTAGGAGCTTTGGTGGACATAGGGCCACAAATATCTAAGTGTATCAATCCCAACACGCCATTGGCACTGCTATCACTTCTAGGAAACACTTTTGTGTACTTCCCAAGTACACATCCTCAACATAGATCATCGTGGTCGGTGTTGAGAGCTGGAACTCCTGTTACAGTCTCTTTGAGGATCCTAAGTGCTCCATGGTGCAAGTGTCCCATCCTCCTATGCCATAGTTCGTTCAGCTCCTTCCTACTGTTGTTATCACTGCCTATCAGCGCCATTGGAGAATCGATCTGCAATCTAAATAGCATGTTGCTTTGAGCTCCAATCTATCTCACCTTCTTCCAACTGGGATGCTTGACATATACTTTCTTTCCCACAAAGTATACATTGTACCCCTTCTCCTGCAACTGGGATACTGAAATTAGGTTCATACCCAATCCTGGCACATGTAATACATTCGTGGTGCTAGTGTTGGTTCCTGCTTCCGTCTGAAAATCTATGGTGCCTCTCCCTGTTGGAGTACACTTAGTTCTGTTGCCCATAGTGATCAGGGAGTCCATTTGCTCCTCTTGATAACTCGAGAAATATTCCCTTACTCTAGTCATGTGAGTTGAAGCTCCACTATCAATGTACTAGACACCAGCTGATGTCGATCCTGACAGACACGCAAACTCATCTTCCAATCTGGAAGATAATTATGAGGCTTCTTGACTATCCATAATTTCCTGAGCTATTTTCCTTCCCAACACTGAATTCGCAACTGGAAAATACACTTCCTGCTCTGCGTGGAAACTGTTGCGCTGCTCCCTCTGCCTCTAACAAATCTTGATCCGGAAAATTTTACTCTGTCGACTCACTCAGAGAATTAATTTCCCACGAAATTTGCCCACCTAGCCAATGCATTACGCAGCCTCTCTTAGCTTTCGAACTGCTACCTACGTAGTGCTTTCGAAATCCTTCCTCTGTCTGCAACCGAGCTCTTCCTGCTTTACCAATGCTCTGATACCATGTGAAAATTCGTTATCTTGAATTTTACTGCAGCAATTGATATTATTTCTTTTATTTGTTAAATTGATTAAATAAATTATTCGCAGTTTTCTACGGCAAATATCGACACATATACATTGCAGCCTACACAAATAGAATTCTGCAGAAAATAAATGCAAGGAAAAATACTAGCACATATATAGCCACAATGACAGTTATTTTTGGACAATAATCCCCGGAAAAACCAACTCGGGAAAACCGGTGCAGCAAATGAGGGTTTCTTTCATTAATCTTCAACAATAATTTTTGTACAAGATACAGATAGCCAAAATAGAGGAAGAATCACTGAGAGAAATTTACTGATGAATTTATAACACTCCACAGCAATTTTCTGACCCCAAAAAAAACCTTCTGCCCTTTCGATGCCCTCACTGCGTCACCCCCTGCATGAGACTGCATAGTGCCCACGTCACTCCTTTGTGCTGATGAACTGCATCCCTCCTCTGTGTTGCCCCTTCCATATTTGTCCTGCACTCTCAGACTATTTGAGCAACTAAGTACCTGCCCCGGTGTTTTCTCCATTAACCCATCGACTTCTTATAATCTTCTGTTGGAGGACCAACGGCCAAAGATTAAAACATAATCGATGGCCCAAATTAATTCCCTGTCGATCCGTGTGAGTTTCAATGATAATTCTCACATCTCAATTAATACTGATTAATTAACCATATTCCCTAAGTTTAGACTTGGGAAATAATTAAAAAATTGGTTAATAAGCTAATTGAGACACTTCTAGGTGGAATTTCCAGAAAAGATTTTTGGGTTTTGGAGAACTCATTCATTCTAGCCTCTCCACAAAGTTTCATGGCTAGAACACATCCGATGCTACAAAAACTAACACATAGGACCACATATATCATAATGCACCAAGCCTAGCACACTCTTAGACCTAATCTCACTATGAGGATACATATTCTTGGCCAACCTGCCAAGCGCACACCCTTTACACACTTCATCCCACTCCACTTGAATCTCTGGATAACAAGTAACCATCATCGGAAGAGCTTTGTAGTGTAGGTGTCCCATCCACCTATGCCAAATACCACTCTGGTTGTCACTCTCATCGATGAGAGCCTTCACCGATTGTCCTCTCAACGATAGAGATCTCTCTCCCTTCTACCAATCACTCGCTTATTGTTGAAATCGTGTTGAGAAATCCTTAGGGCAGCGTAATTAGGGTTTTATTAATTAGATTTCTCTTTCTTTGACACTTTCTTGTGTTGTTTCTTATTAATTCTTCTTTGCAATTATTGTTTTCTTATCATCAAGACAAATGCCAAACAATGAAGATCAAAAACACAAGGAACACAAAATGTAGGCACTCAGCCAGGGCAAAACCCCTCTCCTAGGGGAAAACCCAAAAGTTCTTCTCTTCTTTAGAAACAAATCAAATGAGACAACCTGGACCTTCTGACCAAGACATAAACTTCCTCCATCCACCAAGTCAGCCCTCAATGCAAACTCTTCAAATCAAGGCATCTAGAATCTGGGCTTCTTCCTACAATTTTTGCAATTCGGCCTTCACCTTTGATCCCTAAAATGAGCTTAAGGTCCCTCACACGTGTGGTAGAAAACACAACGATTTCGGTCCTCTTTGCTTCATAGACTTCTCTTCCTTCTTTGCTTGAGTTGTCTCTTCCTTTTTCTTGACCTTCACATCCTTTTCTTGATTCTTTTTACATCACTGATTGCATATTGAAATCTCTTCTTGTATAATAGTCACAATAGGTTGAGTGCTCATCTTATTTATAGTTTGTGCAAGGTGGACGAATCCCTTCATGAGGCTGATTAGACAGTTGAAGGAGCCAACTTGGTGGAGGAGAGACAAGACTCATTTTTGTTACAAAAATATTTTTCTTTCTTGACACAAAAAGCCCAAGAAGGGTCTAGAATATAATGACAATGATAATGACTTAAGACTCAATCCTAGAAGCCTTCAATGCAGGCTTGACCTAGAAGCAAAATACATAGAGTATGAAACCCATGCTCATAAAAATAAAATTTTCTTCTATAATATTTTTCTTTTTCATTCTTTTGATCAATACATTACATCATGACTCAAATACAATTATGAAGACTAATACTAGTTACATTTCTCAACAAATCAGTCCCTTTTGGCCCAACAGCCACTTCACCTTTTTTAAAGCTGACCTCTAGTCCTTTGTCTTCCATGGCCAAAACTGAAAAGAGATTCTTCTCCAAACCCAATACATATAGCACTTCGTTCACATCCATGATGCCACCTAAGTCCATGTAGAAATTGATACCCCCAATGCCCTTATCTGCATACTTGACCTTGTCACCAAGCTCCACATTATCATCTTTGGGCCCCCTAGTCATGCTGGTGAAGAAGTCATGCAATCCCATCATGTAATGAGATGCTCCACTATCCACAAAACAAACACCTCTCGTGACAGTCCCGACAAGGCAAGATACTAGGTCGAAGTTTTTATCAGACTTCTCCACCATCTCTTCCATCTGCACAGTAGTTGTTGTAGCTGTCTTACCCTTGCCCTTCTTTTTGTTAGGACACCAACTGGAAAAATGCCCGAACTTATAACAAGCAAAGCATTTAACTTTGCTCATGTCCTTTTCCTTCTTGCTTTGTGAAAATGCTCCTCCACCCTAGTTCTGCTTGGCCTTCGCTTTGCCCTTTTTCGCTTGTGCCGCAAGAGCAACTTCATCCTTCTCCTCACTGCCCTTTCGCTATCCTCCAATCAATGAATTTTCCCAAATCTCCTTCTAGGTGAAATCATCCCATAGTCGGCCCCAATTAGGACGCCGCTGATGAGCAAGAATACCGTCCACAAAAGTGGACCATTGCTTCACGCACCCCTTCCAAGCAATTTTTACCAACTATGAATCATGCACAGATTCCCCCATAGTTGCAAGCTCATCAAGAGCCTACTGGACCCTTCTGAGATAGGAGGTCATGGTCTCAAATGCCCATTTTGATGATGTTCAACTTTTCCTGCAAGCACCATTTTTCTATTCTCATTTATACTCTGATAAAGACAAGTTAGAGCTACCCACATCTGTCTATTGGTGTCTGTCAAGCCAGGCAGTAACTCCACAAAGCAAAAACTGTTTCATATCTTATTCCATCAGGTAGGTCTTTGTTATATACAACAGGGAGAGACTGTTCAGTTCATCTCCCGATGACTGTTCACATTTCGAATTTAATTATTTACATAAATTCACCCAATCATGAGGATTAGGTGTCAACATTCCCCCCCTTAATCTGAAGGGATGTTGGTGAGTCCAAGCATCGTTCTGAATCGATCAAGCTTTTCTCTTCCAAGCGCTTTGGTGAAGATGTCTGCAATTTGCTCATTTGTGGAACAATGACGGAGATGGATTGTTTTGGCCTCAACATGATGTCGAATCAGATGATATTT
>APFE031161908.1:0-28168 GCA_000404065.3 Pinus taeda | reverse complement strand
AGCAAGTGAAGCATTAAACAAGTCTTCATTTACTCCAACGTTACATTGTGCCTCAACATAGTGAGCGGATTCAGGGGCTTTACCTTTGTCTGTATCATCAGTTTTACCTTTCTGTTGGTTTCTTTTCTGCTCAATTTTGTCCCATGGTAGCTTGCATGTAGAGGCATCATGTGATCCATTTCTTTTGCAGCGTATGCAATGCAAATCTGTCTTTTCTCCTTGAGAATGTCTGTGCTCCCTGCCTCTGAAATATTTTCCTCTTCCTCTTGTAGAATCTTGAGCAGGATGCTTTTCTTTATGAGCAAGGCACACAGCCTCTTCAGAAGATTCAGGCGATGTCTTCTTTCCAAAAGCTTTCTCTCTTTCAGCGAACTTTTTCACAAGAGAGTCAAAGGTTATATCTTTGAGATTTCCATTTGCTTGCAATGACTCAAGATAATTGGAGTAAGTAGGATAAAGTGCCTTGAGAAAAGCGATAAGAGGAATATCCAATTCAACCTTAGTGGATTTGATATCATGCATTATAGACATTACTTCAGATGCAAGAGCAAGAGGATCATTATTTTGCATGTTCAAGAGGTGAAGAGTTTAAATTCAATGAGTTTGGACAACTTCAAGTGCAGAATGTGAGTCGTAGAATTCTTTCATCCTGCTTTTGTAAGGCCTTCGAAAGGCAGTTGAATATGAGAATAGGCGACTCACCTCTTCATTTCCCGCACTAGCCGCGATTATGCATAAGCTTTGTTGGTTCTTTGTTTTCGCCAATGACGAGCTCTTTGTCTGAGTTAGGCTATACCTAGTTCATTGCCTCCTTCTCCGGACAATACTCCTTTCCACAACTCATTGAAAATGAGGGTGTGTTTTATCATCTGGGACCATTCAGGATAGTTCTCCTTGCCAGTGAGAACTATTCCCACCATGGATATGATTGAATGCATACTGTAGCAAAAAAACTTCTGCTGCAAAACTTTTACTGTTAATGGAGAAAAAAATATACTTCTGATGTCACTGGACAGCAAACTCAGATGTCAATTCACATTCATCTGCACTAAGTCCAAAAAAAAATACCCTCAACAGGAAAACGAAGGATTCAATGGAAGCCAAATGCCAGGTACTCTAGCAGCCTTTGAATTGTATGGTCCAAGGTTTTTTTTTTTTTATCGCGACTGTGCTCATCTTCATAAGCAGGTGGGCACGACCACGATTTAGCAGCAGAATTGCTAATTATAATGTTCAAACACTGATAAATATGATGACTTATGTCTGGACCTACTAATAATGAATTATTAGATATTCCCTTCCAAATAGAATTCTCTGAACCATATCCGCAAGTTTGTGGATGCGAGACGGCTAGTGAAAGTCGATTCGAGCCAGTGACCTTCAGATGAACTTTTGCTTTTAATAATTTGCAAAACCCCAGTTGGATCTCCAGAATGGATCTCAAGAAAGTCGGAGAGAAGGTTCTAAATACAGTCAAATCGGCCAAGTCCTTCAGTCTTTTGCCATCCACCTCGGATCGCCCTGAGGTCCCAGCTCGTGCACTTGCTGCTGCAACTGTTGCACGAGCACTTACAGGACTTCCTCCTCACCAAAGGTTGGCTCTTTCATCAAATTCTAGCAGTTTAGCTTCTTTATATGTTTGTGGGCCGCGTGGTCAGACGGTGGAACTACTTGAGGAAGATTTTTATAAAGAGGATTTTGATCCGGTTAGACATACATTGGAAAATACTCCTTTGGAAGGAAATGACCAAAACTATTTTGAGAACAAGGTTTCTCAGAGGCTAGTGCAACTAGATGTTGTAATGGAGCAGCTCTCTCATCAAGTAATGCAGCACCATGAAGAAATGGTGAATGGGATGCAGCTAGTAATGGGATAAGACCTGATTGTGAAATAGATGGACTGAACGAGCAGCTGGAAGAAGACTACAAGGCGATGGAGAAACAAAATCGCAGGGCCTTCAAAATCAATTTTAACGGACAGCGCTCAATCAGGACAGCGTTCAAGCTCAGTCAGGGCAGCGTTCAGGCTACGTGGAGCAGGCTACCAGTGTTCATGCTACGTGGAGCAGGCTACCAGCGTTCAGGTGAACGTTTATGAACACGCAGCGTTCAGGCTACGTTCAGGGGCTAGCGTTCAGAAATAAAAATGCATATGACAGACAGGGCCAGCGAATAAAAATGACAAACAAGGCCAGCGTTCAGAAATAAAAATGCATATGACAGAGCAGCGTACAGCACACAGCAGCAACAGTGAAGGGAGTTACAACTATTTTGGGAACTTAGCTCTAATACCATGTCAGGCCAGGCAGTAACTCCACAAAGAAAAAATTGTTTCATATCTTATTCCATCAGGTAGGTATTTGTTATATACAACAGGGAAAGACTGTTCAGTTCATCTCCCGATGACTGTTCACATTTCGAATTTAATTATTTACATAAATTCACCCAATCATGAGGATTAGGTGTCAACAGTGTCCTTCCCTAATATGTGAGGAATTATATGATCCCTCACACCATCCAAAATTATGCAACTCGCCTTTGTATCTTTGGTTCTATGTTTTGTTGCTTGTATTGGATGTGAAGTAACCTACACATCTCTACTTACTAAATCCCATAGATCATTCATCTTCATAATCCAGGTAATTCGCTCCTTCCATGGGCTGAAATTTGATACCCCATCCAACTTGTCTTTATATCTCAAATTGTTTAATGATGCCATCTTTGTAGATAAACCATGACCACAAAACCCTACTGCAAAATTTTTAGTATGTTGCTGCAAAAAGGAAAAAATTGTTGTTGTAAATACTCGTGATCTCATATCTCTCTTTCAGAGTCTTCTAGATTGCTCTGATACCATGTTAAATTTCTAATACCAGCCAAATTTATTTTCTCACGGCAATTTAATTTATCCCCAGTTTATTATTTATTTAGCGAAATAATAATTGAATCACCGAAAAATAAAATCAACAGTATCATTAACTTCTAGAATTAAAAATATGCGGTGGAAATAAACCAGAGAGATCAATCACACATTGCAAAAATTAATTAACCCACAAACAATTCTCCATCATTTCATTATCTGGAAAATCTGGGTTTTTCGACCAATAGAGATACAAGGAGAAATATCATTTAGAACATGCAACTCAACTCCCTCAGAATGAATTCGACCCAAGTAAATCAACCTCAAGGAAATTTGCCTCTAAATGAAATCACTCTAAAGAAATCGATCTCTAGCAATCAAATATGTATATGCCCTGCCACTAATGCGCACTGGAAAAACCCCAGCACTCCAACAACTCGGCCTCCTCTAGACAAACACGATCTCGTTCTAGCAACTCAGTCCTGCAATCTCCTCCAACTCGGCCCTCCTAAATTCATTCAAACTCACTGACACTTCTTCCTTCTTTGCGCACCAGTCAATGAGCCACTCGCACTGCAGAGAAAATTTCTCTCTCATGATGACTCACTCACACACTTCTATTGTCCGTTGTGTCTTCACCTCCATTACTAGCCTCCATTTATAATCTTCATTGAGTCCAAATCTCTAACCCCAGTATCCCCTCTAGAAACATCTTGAAGATTCCTTCTAGAAATATCTTGAATCTTCCTTCAACAAAAAATCTTGAAGATCAACGATTGAGATTATTTCTAAGTCACTTAAATAATTAAATTATTTATCCTTAGAAAATAACTCAATAGTCCATAATAATTAATTGCCTTTAATTATTGTACTTTTCCAAAGTTAAACTTAGGAAAGAAGACATAAATCACTAGAAGAGGCAAATAGCGTCTTCCACATGCTAAGACACCAAGCAATTGTAGAAGACCTTCCGATGCTACTCACATCAACAACTCCATGGTCGATTATTGGTGGACAAATATCTTATTACCTTTCTCTCATGCTCATGATGTTCCAATCATTATTCTCACTTTGTCATTACATGATGGGTTCAAGTCTTACTCCTAGTTGTTACGTCTTCAAGCTTGGTGGGCTACATCCCTAGCGGTTTGATTAGAAGTCATTTCCTTTTCATTATCAATGCATCAATCTTCCCATGTACCATCCATTACTTTATCACCCTTTCATTTTAGCTAGTCACGATTGATATTACATCCATAATCCATCATTTACCCACTCCTATAGGGTGCATGATTCAATTCATCCATTTTCATATAGTTTTTCCTTCATAACTAACCCTAAATTTGGCATATTTCATCATATCACCTTTTCCACGTGAACATACGAAAGTGGTTTGGGATATTTTATCGTTGAGTAATTAAATCCAAAACTAAGGTTGATGTGCTACATTATTGGCCTACTTTATTATTGGGTTCTAAACTTAATTGAGGCCTCACTCCCTAAGTTGTAACTCAAAAAAAACAAAAAAATCTGCTAGGGAATGTAACTTAATGTTCAAGAGGAACACAACTTCAAGGTAGCACTCCCCTTTGACAAACATAATGAGGCAATCTAATACTCAAAAAATAATATTTGTTATTCGTTGCCCAGATGAGAAATTAGTTGAGTTACCTAGCCTTGTTCACATTCACACATGCCACTCTTATGGACCAATTTATTAGACTTGGCGCATATGTTGATGAGATGGTGGAGCTTGCACAAATTTTGAGGTTTAGTTAAGAATGCACCATACCCATTTGTCCACTTTCACACTCACCTTAACCATTTCTCCACTTGTTGACTCCATCTTTCTGGAACACTCGCTTAGGTGGTGCACTCGACTCGAAGGTCCACCTACACCTTTGAAAAAACCTTGTTCATACCATGTTTTCACCTTGATGATTGGTATTTGATCTAGAACTAATGCGCCCTTGCTATTTTGGGAGATTCTTCACTTGGTTCAAAATTTGCATGGAGAAGTAGAACTTGAAGTATGTCTCTTACTATTTGTGAAGTGCCACACTATTACCCACAATTTGACCCTAATAAAATTGGGACAACCAAAAGGATTATCCTAGTAAATGAAAAGGGTGTCAAGGATATAAAAGCAATGTGTTTAGCTCATAGGGTAATTATACACATATGACACTAGAATATAGATCAAAGCAAGGTCGACTTGTCAACATATCAAAAATTATGAGACTTTAACAGGGTCGACCTACACCTTTTTTAAAATTTGAAATTAGATCCCAAATAAAGAGGGTTGACATGTTTATATATGAGAGAAATGCAATCTAAAATGCAGGGTCGGCCTCTTTAAGCGGTAAATCATAGTATAAATTTAAGGGGTGAATGTTGTCGGTTTCTCCAAGTTATAAATGATCCCCCTTTGAAGCCCACATATCCACAAATGGGGGAGAAGAACTCGGCTTGAATAATGAATGTAGATAGCCCTTTGGTATGTTTTGAAAGCAAGGAAGACCCATCTAATGGTGGTTTTGGGGTTGAGCATGCACGTTTGGCGCCCACTAGACCTTTTGAAGCTTGCTTTCTGCTTTTTTGAAGGAAAGGGAACCTTATTTGCACGTTTAGGGAGCAGATATACCCCTTGGTTAATAACTTGAAGTTAAAGTATGAATTGGGGAGCCTTTGTGCTTGCCTTAGAGACAACTTGGGAGCTTGTATCCCATGTTGGAGCTTTCTTAGGGGCTTATGGATGACATATTTTAGGGCTTATGGGCAAAGTTATGCTATTGAAGGGCATTTGGAGGATGGATGTTGCATCAACACCCCTTCCTTTGCATTCAATTGTGGAAAAAAGCCATCTTTTGAGGGCTTATGCCCATATATTCTATACATGGTAGCTCTAGAAGCCCCAATTTGTATTATTTTAGATTAATTAATTTCTAGAGAGGGCTTTTGGCCCCTCCTTAGTATAATTAAGGGGATTTTAGCTTAGAAAAATGTTACTTTATTATGGGGGAAGTTAAGCACCTCCTCTATAAATAAAGTTGCACTTCCTCTCATTTTATCACGGGATTTTAGGGGAGAAATTCAATAGCAATATGAAACTTCTATTGTTTTCCTTGTAAATTTTGGCTTTTGGGGACAATCTGCATCTAGGAATCAAAAAAGATAGCATTGTTGCCCCTATTAATGAAGGGCACCTTAAAGAATATGATCATGCACAACAAAATGATGAAACTAGTAGGGCATATGAGAAGACGCTTGTGGTTCTAGATGAAGGGCAGATCTTGGAGGACGCTCATCAACATTTGTTGAATGCCCTGCAAAACGAAGGATTGTTTGGTTCACTAGAAAAGGATGGCATTGGTTGACTTGAACAAGAAGACTCTTAGGGTATTCAAGTTGATACTCCAGATGATGATGAATCTGCTACAAATCAGAGGATTAGTAGGGAAGCAAAGGAGGAGACACCACATAACCTTGTCCATGATGATCAAGACAACAATCAACCCATATCTATCACACTTTGCACTTCATAGGGAGTTCAAGTGAGACCCGTTCCTTGATCTTTATGCAGACATCATTCTTATCGGGGACTTCAATGCCCGCATTGGAGACTTACGAGTACACCCCTTAGTGACATAGTTGAAGACACACTTCGCCTCCAAGAGCTAGCCCCTGCATCTGTGGATCTTCATATGAATTCTCAAGACAAGAATGAACCCCTCACAAGTTATGAGAGACACCTCTTGCAGTTGGGTGAATCCCCTAGATTATTGATCCTAAATGGGATTTGTTGTTTTCCAAACTCGAGAACTTTTACTTCCCTCCCCCACAGTGGTGAGCACAATGTGGTTGACTATGTATTGGCCACCCAAGGCCTTCCCCCACATATCTAGCACCTCTCATTCTGTCTCTTTACACTAGATAATCATGCACTCCTTACCTTCTCCTTCTCTACTTTTCCTGTCCCCTCCCCCATCCCACCGCACAACCTTTCCTTTTGATAGAGATTATGTTGCATCTTACACCACCTGCCTTAAGGAGTTGCCCCCTCCCCATTTCCCATTTCAAGTCATTGGGAACAACCACAATCAAATATGAGATTCTCTCCTCAATCCTAGTGGAAGCAACCCCTGACCCTATCCCCACTCTACTCCATGTCACACCTATAAAACTACCCCTCACTCTTTTCCCAAGAGCACATGGTTTGACGATGAATGCAAATCCTTCCATATATCGTGTCATCTCACCCTCACAGATGAACCATCTACCCCACCCCACCTCTGCAAGATATACCGTGGATATACCTAGAGGAGTGGACCCAGTGCTCAGGCAAGAGTGGACAACTTGAAGTTCGTTAGAGTCATTGGAGGCTTGTAGGAGGAGAGTTAGACACACATCATGGAGTGCCCTTGCATTTGGAGCCTTCCTCGTGGACAACGTCACCTTGTAGTTGGACATGTGGCTTTGTAGGTTACTTGTAAGAGCTAAGGCCCACATACATATTGCTAGCCTCTTTTACCTCTCATATATATAGAGGAAGGAGAGAATCCTTTCTTGTCATCATTATTGTACTATTTTCTTTGTACTTGTCATCTTGGAGTGAGATGCTAGGATTCATAAGGAAACCCTAGGAGAAGTTATGAAAAGGAAATGGGGCGTCTTTATTGGAAGCTTGCTCTTGTGAAAAACTAGAGATTATTCTTATGACGCAGACATTAGAGATGATGGTCCCTGGATACTCATCAATCTTATCACTCTTGTGTTATGACTAAGAAGAGCACACTAGTCTTCCTCTCTCTCTCTCTCTCTCTCTTGGATCTTCCTCTGTACTTTATCTCTCTTGTCTTATGATCACTAGGGTTGCTTGGAGCATCTTGAATACTAAGGTTAGGGTCTATTTTCTTGGAGACTTGAAGATTAGGGTTTGAGATGAGGCACTAAGTTGTATTTGTTGAAGTGAAGGAAAGGTGAAGGCTTGCCTTGGAGAACATGCTTGTGTGATGCTCGTTTGTTGTAGCTCCTTGATGTGAGTTAGGGTTTACCATGGTTTTCCCTGGCTAGGGCTTTCAAGAGCTAGCACATTGTACTAGCCTTGGGATAAAGCTATGGCATATACATGAATTTCATCTTTCTACATATGAACGAAGTTTCCAGTTGTCCAATCCCTGTGAAATTGATATTTGATTTTTAACCATCTGTTTCTTCATGGTTTGTCAATTCCAACACTTATATGTCTTGACGATTTGACATAAGTTAAGGCTATAATTGTTAAGTGTTTTAACATTTATATTGAAGAAGATAAGGCACATTTGCCATTGAAACTTGTATTTACAGTGGTTATAAGTTATTTTCATATTTGTTTTATGCATGTGAAGATTGTCGTAGATGTTTGAAATTCTTTGGCACACTTTGGTCTCTTTTCTCTTGAATTTCCTAGTGGATTGGTGTTGTTACGAGTTGAAAGTTTGTCCATTATTGTTATTGTTATTGATATTTTTGTTTGCATTAAAAGTCAAAGATAGTAAAGTTTCCAGACTTTCGGTTCTATTTACTACTCCCTCTAGGCTATGGCTTCCATTATTGCATCATATAAGCAATCTAGGTACATATGGATTCAAGTTTTGGGGACCGTCTTCACAGCATACTATCATTGCCATATCATACTTTCCTCTTGCTTCTTCGATCTCTACACTTCATTCAAATCAGGGACCCAACCTTGACCTCTAGGTATTTCTTGTTACCTTGCTCCAGGGTGTCATTCATTTGGGAAACTTCAATGCCCAAAACTAAGGATGATCTAGCCCACTAGAGAGAGACCATGACATTGTAGGTCTACAGAGAGCTTTAGTAGATGGAGTCGATCCCTCATTAGCTCATGGGAGAAAGCTCATTCAACATGGAGAATCTCATGACCTATTGCTCCTTAATGATTTGCCTTTCTACCCTTATTTCAATAATTTTACTTATTTCACTCACATTGGAGATGCTAGCATGGTGGACTATGCCACAACTAATTAAGCCTTGCTTCCTCATATCTTACCTTTCTTTGTCTCCCCCCCTACCCCTCTTGCTAATTACAACCACATTGCCTTCTCCCTCCTTAAATCCCCTTCCCAACTCCTCCCTACACCAAGACACCCAATAAACTACAAATTAAAAATGCTAACTACTATACTTCCCACATTTCCCAGCTCAGCTCACTCCTCGCGAATTTCTCTTCCCTCAGGACATTTGAGGCCAAGTATTAACATCTTTTTAAGATCATTTAGGAGACCACACTAAACTCCTACCCCGACATAATCTGATATCATAATCATTCTGCTATACCTAGCATCTACTCCATGAATCAATGGTTTGACATGGATTCCAAATTCTTACAATGGTATATATGCTTCTTTCTATCTCATGACTACCCCTCCTATACCCATTGAGACATTAGGGGAGGTCCCACTGGACTAGGATGAATGATTAACCCCCATATAACGTGAGGGAACAAGATCACGATCAAAACCCCTCTTTCTTCCAAGTTACCCCATAATCCATGTCAAATGCCTAAATACAAAAAAGCATAAGCACCCGACTACAAAATGAATAAAGTGCCTTTTGACCAAAAGCCCACCTTCCAACATGTGCTCTTATCAAGCAAGCGAGGAAACATATGACTAATGCAAGTGGCGGAGATATGAATGGCACATCGTCATCGGCTACTAGTGGCTCTCAAAAGTTGTGGTGTTGAAATATGTAACTAGGTTCGGTGTTCATAATGACATATGTAATCATGATTTTATGTATTTGATGAAAAGAGAAAAATAAATTTATTATTGTTGTTCTTGAAGCATGGGTTTCATGTTCAAGGGAAATTTATTTTTAGGTCAAGCACTCATTAAGTGCTTCTAGGTCAGTTGAGTCGTTGTCATGTATTGAAGACCCGTTTGGGCATGTTACATATTGTAAAGAAAAAATTATTTGAGTCAAAGTAGAATAAAAAGACCCTCCAAGACCTCGTGATGATGCAACAAGAAGTCGGCCTTCAAAAGGGACAAGTCAACCTATCTAGAAGGACATGTCGGCCTATTAAGGGACTCAAGGAAGCCAATATAAAGGAGCACTCGGCCTCACTCAAGGAGATACTCATTCAAGCATCGAAAAGTTAGATCGAGCTAGAAGAAGAAGCCTAATACTTAGTGAAGGAAAGGAAAGACAAAGGAAGGAAGAGCGAAGCACTTTTGGGTCTGGTTTTGGGCTATATTCCTCCACACGTGCGAAGGTTAGGGCATCATATTGCAGCGACAAGTACTGAATTGCAGCCACTCCAAGAAAGCCGAATTTTGGGTCAAAGGAAGTCTCCCTAGCAAGTTGAGTTGATAAAGAGAAGGATTCATCTCAAGCGAAGGAGAAAGGAGGACAAAATCACTATCATTCCCTCATACGTGTCACCTAGAGTTTTTGCAGAAGAAATTGTTGGAGGTCGAAGTTGCAAAAGAATCTGCTAGGAGGTTGAAATTGCAAAAGTCGCTGAGGTCGAAGGTGCTGGAAGGAAAACTCATCAAGGAATAAAGGTTTGACTTTGTCTTTGAGGGGTCTCAGTCAAGGGTCATAGGCCTTGGAATTCGTCAATTGAATTTCTATTAAAAGAGAAGAATTCTTGTGGGTTTTCCTCTCAAGAAAAGAGGTTTGGGCCCTCGCTGATCGCCTATATCTTGTGTTATTGTTCTTTATGGTTTGGTAGTTGTTTGATGAAAAGAACACTAAATATAATTAAGTGAAAGACGAAGCTAATTAAGAAAAATATATCACAAGCAGTTATCAAAGTAAGAGAAATCACTAAATCTGCGTCTCCTAGATTTCTCAACATGGTATCAGAGCTAAGGTGACAAGACAAGGAAAGGCAGCTTGAAGAAGGACCATCAAAAGGAGTATCACGTAAGGTCAAAACATCAAAGAGGACATCGAATCATCAAGAAGGGATACATAAGAGCCGAACAACCGAAGGAGCATCAAGGACTACCTATTTCAAGGATCACACCATCTAGAAGCAACAATAAGAAGAAGGCCTCAAGGACCCCACCTCCACTCAAAGAAAGCAAGAATGCACATTGAAGCATCTTGAAGTCTCTACATCAAAGAAGAAGCATCAAAGGAATCAAGGTGTTCTCCCTCTATTTGAATCAAGAATCTCATCACAAGCATATTTGAAGAAGGACATCTCTAGAAGAAGCATTGTCATCTTCAAGGAAGCAAACATCATCATCAAAATCAAGAAGGCTTAAGATATCACCATCAAAGGAGCATCTTCATTTGACAAGTATCCTTATATCTATAACTAAATCTACAACCAAAGTGACTTCATTTTGCAAGGAGAGCAATAAGTTGGTTGGGTCATCAAATTTCCTTGCATGGAAGAAGAGGACAGATTTGATCCTCATAGAAAATGAATTCATTGGACATATTAAGGGTTCAATGGTCGAACCACCAAAAGAAGAAGCTGAAGCTCTAGCAAAGTATATGAAGGGGGAAATAAGGGCTCAAAGAATCCTTGTAGAATCAATTAAGGATTCCCTCATCCCTTATGTAGCAAAATTAGAGAAGTGAAAAGACATCTAAAACAAACAAGTAGAATTATTCTCCGTAAGCACTACAAGAGAAGTGGTATCATTGAGAACCGAGCTCTACAAGATGAAGATATCAAAGGAAGAAGGAATAGCCTCATACTTTATGAGGGTGTCACAAATAAGAGATCAACTACAAGAATTTGGGGAAATAATGTCTGACAAAGAGATGACCACAATTGTGCTCAATGCACTACCAGAGGAATGGGGCAACTTTGTATCAAGTATCTATGGAAAGAAGGAAGCTACCCCATTCAGTGAACTTTGGTCATTGTGTAAGATTGAAGAAACTAGGTTGAAGACAAAAGCGATGTACGATCAAACGAGCAAGTTCAAGCATTTGTTGCCATGGCTAACAGAAAAGGAAAGTTTGGGAAGTTTGGTCCTCAGAAAAAGAAGAAGATCGATATGTCGAAAATCCAATGCTATGGCTGTCAGGAATATGGGCATTTCAAGAGAGCTTGTCCTAAATTTAAGAAGGACAATAAAAAAAGAAAAGAAAGGAATAAATCCCATGCCATCGAACAAGGAGAAGAACCTGAAAAGAGGAAATAAAAGGAGGAAGTGAAAGATCTCTACTATGACTGAGATAATCTCCTTCACTTAATTCTAATCAGTTTTGTAAATAATAGCTATCATGGTAGGAAGCATTGTAAGTATGATAGGATTCATCATATTCGGAGATGGCGTCATATTGGAAGCATACAATTGAAGCAAGAGCTCATGACAGAAGCTTGAAAGAATAGTTGAAGTAGAAGTCTACATGAATGTAGCAGTCATCATAGAAAGGAAGTAATCTTCGTAACCTCACTAAAAAGCATGAGTAGCATACATGGTTGGGAGAAAGTCATCTACATGGTAAAAATGTATCATCATACATCATCATTAGGAAGGAGCATTTGCAAAATGAGGATAATTAAGATCCTCTATTGGAATCTTCATTAGAAGGTTCACCTCTCTTGGAAGAAGTAAGTGTCTTGCTAATCATTCCACCTTGTGTGAGATCCATTGTTTAGAAGGATGATGGTATGGTGACAAAGGAGTGCAACATGTCAAGATGATTGAAGTACTTCCAATCAAGGAAAGGAAGTCGCCAAAGGAAGTCTAGATGACCAAAAAGAGAAAAGAGGTATGTATATATTTGATAGATTAAGTCATGTCATCATCTAATTGCAGACAACATGGGTAAATGCTCTACGTTATGGGCATGATCAAAGAAAAGGAATCTCTTTCTTTGGAAAGATGCATGAAGGCATGGTTCACATATTGACAAGATGAAATCAACATATTATGTCTTCATATGGGATATGAGGTAGTTGACAAAGGTGAAGGAACCATGGATGGAAGTTCCTAGGGAGCAATATGTGAAGAAAGAAAGATGAGATCGTGAAAGGTGCAACTATGGTCATGTACGAAAAGGAAATCAACATCTGATGACTAGAAGAATTTGCCATGATATCTCCATATAGAAGGTATGAAGACCCTGATAAGGTCTGTAAAGAAAGGAGACCCTTGACATATAAAATCTTGGAGATGTGTTTATGAATGTGCATGATGTTGATGTTGCAAGCAAGCAGGTGTCATGATGAAAAGCCATCACAAAAGGTAACTTTGATTTGATATTCATTTTTTTTATTTTTGAAAAACATATGGATGGGTTGATACAAGGCTAACAAAAGAGAGTTGTAGATGTCACCTACAACTAGCACTCATGTGGTTAGATGGAAGATCCTAAAGGAAAGATGACTTGGAAGAGGTAGCGGTACAAAGAAAATCCAGATGTGGACTAGAATATTACTTTTCGATGAAGAGAAGGATGACATGATTGATATGGTTCATAAAGGAAAGCAACGGATGGTTGATACCCTACAAAAGAAGAAGGCTCCATAATGAAGAGGATGTAGTTCATGACATCGAAAGGAGGAGCCCTACAAGTAGCTAATAATACCATGATCTCCACCAAAGGGCTGAGAGTTGTTGTTGGTAACAAGTTCCTGGTTAAGAGGGAGCTTGGGTACATTCCTTTTATAGGAATGGGTATATCTTGCCTAGTTGAGAGGGAGAGATAAACACATCATTCTTGTCTTCATATTGTGAAGAAAGAATGGAGGATTGGGTAAGCATCTGAGCCTAATTCCGATACTCTTTGAGGATGATGTAAGGCATCCAAGATAAGAGTAGTCGAAGAGAAAATTCCTTGAGGATGTGTTATTCCAAGATAGGAATTGTCCTAAAAGGACATACCCTATGAACACCAGGGTAGGGTATGTGCCTTGAGAGACAATGATGATGTTGTCTATCAGCCATTGGTCTCGCCAGAATTGTGCTCTGATCTTGTGGAGAGATAGAGTTGTTAGTAAAGGCCTTGCTATGTGAGAATGTTGGTTGATATGATGAGATGCTCTAGCATAAGCTAAGGAAGTAGCTTATGAGATGGCTTACCAATCCGACTCTCCTTCTGAGAATTCTTCAGATTGAGAATGTCCAAGTACCTTATATGGATTATGAATACTCCCTAGTTAAGAAGGGGCATTGAAATATGTAACTAGGTTTGGTCTTCATAATGACATATGTAATCATGATTTTATGTATTTGATGAAAAGAGAAAAATAAATTTATTATTGTTGTTCTTGAGGCATGGGTTTCATGCTCAAGAGAAATTTATTTTTAGGTCAAGCACCCATTGAGTGCTTCTAGGTCAATTGAGTCATTGTCATGTATTGAAAACCCATTTGGGCATGTTACATATTGTAAAGAAAAAATTATTTGATTCAAAGAAGAGTCAAAAGACCCTCCAAGACCTCGTCGTGATGCTACAACAAGTTGACCTTCAAATGGGACAAGTTGGCCTATCTAGAAGGACATGTCGGCCTATTAAGGGACTCAAGGACGCCTATATAAAGGAGCACCCAGCCTCATTCAAGGAGGCATTCATTCAAGCATCAAAAAGTTTGATCAAGCTAGAAGAAGAAGCCTAATACTTAGCAAAGGAAAGGAGAGATAAAGGAAGGAAGAGCGAATCACTTTTGGGTTTGGTTTTGGGATATATTCCTCTACACTTGCGAAAGTTGGGGCATCATATTAGAGTAGCAAGTACTGAATTGCAGTTGTTAAATTATGCAACTAGGGTCATATTCCACTTTAGGCGGCTCATTTGATGGAGATAATCATTACATTGAATTCCTCTTTTCGAGAGGACAAAAATTGACCTGAAGTTCACTCAAATCGAACATGGAGAAATGGATTTTTTAGGTCAAGCCCACAAATTTAAAATTGTCAAGTTTGGCCTTGGGTCAAATGACACATCTCATGGACAAAATTGCACCCCTCAAGTTGCATATAAATATAAATGCCCTCATGCCTCATTTGGACACCACACAACTCACATTCCTCTCTCTCTTCATTTGGTTGGTTCGTACAGATCTGGAGCAACCTATTCTTCTTCACATGTGCGAGGGTTTGGAGGCATCTTTGACTTCTCTCTTTGGTATCTTTGACTTTTGATGATTGGGCATTTGGTTTGGCTTGGTTTTATTATGGATCTAATCAAGGAAGGCAAATTTAGTAAATAAGTAAGGACGAAATTTTGAAGCAGCTAGACCACCTTTGAGCAACGTTGACTTTTTCTACTGTTGAAGTTTTTTGCAGTTGAAGTTTTGATGGAAAATATTTTGGTAATGAAAAGCTAGTTGATTCATCTACCTTTGCAGCATGGCAGACCAAGATCAATGTCACATTAGATGAGTATGATGTCTTGGTGTACGTGGAAGGAAAGATTTCAGCACCTCTGGAAAATGCTTCTCAAGCTATCAAATCCAAGTATAAGAAAGGGAATTGGTGATGACTGCCCTTAGTGGCCTTCCTTCATCATGGGATATGTTCATTACTTCTATCAACAATAGGGAAAGGATCCCTTCTTTTGATGAGATACTTCCTCTATGCAATCAAGAGGTAATTGTGGTTTCAACAACAACAATAGGTCGTATGAAAGAAGAGATCATATGAGAGATGGAAGGAGAAACGAAAGAAGAAGAACAGACTCTCTCGATGATCGTGAAGATAGCTATCATCCACCAAAGAGGCCAAGAAACTCCAAGTATGAAAGTAATGCTACTAATCAATCTAAGTATATTCTTATTTCCGCATTATCTAGTTCATCTCCTCCGGATTCTTGGGATAGTTGGCTAGTTGATAGTGGGGCCTCTCATCACTTCTCTGGATATAAAGAAGTTCTCTCTAATTTGGTAAAGAGGGAGACCAATTTGAACATTATTCTTGGTGACAATACCACTCAAAGGGCTTTGGTTCTGTCAAATTTCATTTGAACTCTGGGGAATCTGTTTTGCTTCATTATGTGATGTATGTGTCAGGATTGAAGAAGAATTTGGTATCGATATCTGCCTTAGGGGATAAAGGAATGAGGGTTGCATTCATCAAAGGAAAAGTACTCACTTGGCCTGTTGGATCCTATATGAGAAATGCCTTCACCTTGGGATCAAGGTTTGAAGGACTCCATAGAGTCACTAAAAGACCCCTTCTAGTTATGGTCCATAATACGAATCATCAAAGCAAGTTGTGGCACCGAAGGTTGGCCCATCTACACTATGATGCACTTCCAAAATTGAAAGAGTTAGTCTTCGGGATCCCCGATGTTCAAGCTCTACATGATGGAGTATACCCTGGGTGTGCCAATGGAAAGAAGACAAGGGGACCATTCCCTTCTAGGGAAAACAAAATGAAATACATCCTTCATCTCTTTCATTCAAATATATGTGGTCCATACATTCACTTGGGTGTCACCTCTATTACATCAAATTCGTCAACAATTTCTCAAGGAAGACATGGATATATTATTTGAAGCACAAGGATGAGGTATTCGAAGTATTCAAGGAGTTCAAGGCTTTGGTTGAAAATCATATAGGTAAGAAAATAAAGATCTGCTGGTCCAAAAACGACGGGGAATACATTTCAAATGAATTTATAGACTTTTGCAAGAAGGAAGGAATTAATAAAATGGAGTGGCTGAGAGAAAGTACAGGTCCATTGTAGAAGTTGCCCGAGCCATGCTCCATGATCAAAAGATGCCAAAATTCCTTTAGGCTGGAGCAATAAACACAGCGGTATATATTCGAAACAGGTTGCCTCATCAAGCTTTGGACAACAAGACTCCCGAGGAAGTATTCACAAGCGTCAAGTCCAATATTGGTCATCTACGAATTTTTGTTTGCCTGTATATTTCCATGTGTCAAAGGACAAAAGAGACAAGCTAGAAGCTACAGGAAGACAAGGTACATTTGTTGGATATAGTGAAGATTCTAAAGCATTTAGAATATATATTTCTGGTCAAAGAAAGGTTGAAATTAGTAGGGATGTAACATTCACTGAAGATGTTGCCCTTAGAAAAGTAAGGCACCTCCCTCCGCCTCCTCCTCCTGAAGACAAGAGTGATGATATGGGTATTCTAGAAGGTTCTTTTGCGCCTGAATTTGAGAAGGACATCGTTGATAATCCCATGGATCCTATGGACCCTCTGGATCCTCCTCCATGTGATCCCCCTGCGAGGAAAATACCACTTTGGCTCAAGGACACACTACAAGATGTCGAGAAACATGTTGTTGCTCGTGGAACTTCCAAGTAAAGCAAGAAGCCATGCAGGTACCACGCATATGTTGTGTTGAAGAATCAAGGGCAATTAGGTGTAGTGTGATTCTTCTTGACTTGATAACAATTTATGGAATCTTTTTACTTTTTCTTGTTAGCTTAATCATCTTCTTCTTCTTATTAATGCATGTGTGTACTTCAACAAACTGCTACCAAAAACATAAGAACAAGAACACAAGATGTTGGTTCTTTGTCAGGGCCAAAACCTCTATTCTCTTGAGAGGAAAACCCTTCGGTAAGTTTTCTCTTATTGAAGCTTCTTATTGATCAATGCCAAACCCTAGACCCCTGACTAGAATATCCTCCAAGCACAAGTCAAGTCCTTCCTCCTTTCTGCACTTTGTTCCCCGACACTTAATCTTTCTTCTTCCGGCACTTCATTCCCCAGCACTTAATCTTTCTTCTTCCGGCACTTCATTCCCCAGCACTTAATCTTTCTTCTTCTGGCACTTCGTCCTCCTTCCAGCGGTACATAGACCTTGTTTATGTGAGCTCTAGATGAGATGCTTCTCTTCTATACTCAATGTTATCCTTTACTTATGTAGACACTTTCCTTCTTTCAACCAAACGAGCTCATTCTTGAGATGTAGGTGTAGACTTGGTGTGATTGTACAGCAGCCCTAGACCTTCGCACGTGTGAAAGGTATCCTTGTGAATTAGGGCCTTTTCACCTTCGCTTGAGAGAGAGTTTTCTTCGCTTGAGTAAGAGGCCTTGTAGACCTTACTTTCTAGCCAAAATAAAGATAGATTTAGGATTGTTGTATTGCCGCAGTTGTGACTGTAGGGTTGCTTATGTTTCTCGCACGTGTGACTGTTTTCTACCCTAGAAAACAATCCTCTTGACTTCATTTGTGTACCCTTCTTCTTCGCTGCTCTTGAAGACCCTTTCTTCGTCCCTTGTTTTTCCTTTTCTCAGCTTCCTACCTTCGCTGATTTCAAATAGGAATACGTTGTCTTTTGAGGGAGTGGACAGCCTCTATATATAGAGGTTTGTCCCTCCTTTAGGCCAACTTGAAGATTGCAGGCCAACTTGACTTATTTACTTCGGATTGCTTCTTTGTAGGTGTCATTGCATGGAGGAGACTTGTTGCCTTTGCTTGGAGGTATTCTCTTGACTCTAATACATAAACATAGATGGTGTAACATGCCCTTAAGGCCTTCAACATTTTCTTTTGACCATTTGACTCACCTATAGCACTTTAACATGTGTTAGACCTATTTCAATGAGCAAGAAACTCATTGACATATATTATAAAAATAATATTTCTTTTCTCGAATAAATACCAATATCAAAAGTAAATTTATGAAGATCGAACCTAGTTACATTTCCTTCAACACTCCCTCTTAACTAGGGAGGTATTAATACAACATTACAAGGTGTTTGGCTATGTTTCAATCTTGAAAAATTCACATAAGAGAAACTGGATTGGAAATCCATCTGTTATAACATCATAGTAATGAACATTGTTTCCACAGCAAGGCCTTAGCTGACAGCTCTATCTCTCAATAGATCAGAGCACAATGTTGGCGAGACCAATGACTTATAGACACCTTAGTCATTGTCTCTCAAGTTACATACCCACCCGGGTGTTTACTGAGTATGACCTTCTAGGACTATTCTTATCTTGGGTTCCCAACCCTCAAAGAATATCGGTCCTCTTGCCTACTCTTGTCTTGGATGCCCTACACATCCTCAAAGAGTATCGGATGACAGATGATTACCCAATTCTCCCATTCTTTCTTCCCAAGAGAAGACAAGAATGTTGTGTCTATCACTTCCTCTCAATTGAGGAAGACATGCCCAAATATCCTCTGACAAGGTACTTGTCCAAGTTCCTTTGTAATTGGAAACTTGTTATAACTCCCTCTTAGCTAGGGACTTGTCCATTCATCAGCAACTTCATCTTCATGGGTCCTTCAGCTGCTTGATCTTCTTCTTTCCTTCGATGTCATGAAGTCTTGGTTCGAACTTCATTTTGGTAGGGCACCATCCATCGATCACTTTCCTTCCTGGTTTGTCATGTCATTGCTTCCTTTATGGATAGTGGTCTTCTTGTCATATATTAGGATCTCTTGTCATCCGGCTACTCCTTTGTTATCTTGTCCATGCTTTCGAATACTTTTCTCATGGATGCTTTGTTGAACTTGCTTGATCCCATGCTTCGGTCGAGTAGCCCTTCATGACTTCATCCTGTAATTGCTTCAATATTAAGTTTTGTTGGATGGCTTTCTTCATCATGACATCTTTTGTAGAGTAGATTCAGTTATCTGCACCTTTTGTATCTCCAAGGCCTTCATAGGTGTCAAGGGTCCTTTGATATGTTCCTTTCTTAGTCAGAGTTGTCCTGCCTTCTTTAGGGAGATGTCTTCAATGGATCTTTGCCAGATAGTGATTCTTTGTGATCATGGTGTTCTTCACATGCTTGATCTCTTTATTCACTTACTTCTTCTTGGATAGATTAGACAACCACCTTATGCTCCTTGTGGGAGCACTTCTTCATTGCTTGCTTCTAGGACTAGTCAGCATTCCTTTTTCACTTGCTTCTTAGTCAACAATCTTATAATCCTTATGTGAGTATTTTTTTTTGTTGACCTTCATTGCATTGTAGTACATGCCTTCGAGCATGTCATTGGTGAAAGAGATTCTTTCCTACTTGATCATGTTATAGAACTATTCCCATGACTCGATAATATACAATTGATAGCATGACTAAACTTTGATGCATGCATACCTCATCTTGATTCTCCTTTGATCATCTTAGCTTCATTTGGTTGTCCTTGGTGTTGCCCTTCTTGCTTCATCTTAGCTTGCCTGCATATCATCCTTTTCTTGAATCCCATGAATGGAATTCCCAATGAGACATCTGCTTTTGTTTATGAATCTTCTTTTGAAGATTCCATCATAGGATCTTGAAGACCCTTACCCTGCAAATGTTTTTTTCCTTTTGATGATGGAGGTCTTCTAAAATTCTTAATCATGATCAATTTTCTTTCATTGTGGATGAGGTCCTATTCTAGGAATGCTCCTTTTACATGAATATATTGAGCTATATCTACCATGCTCCTATATTCTAGAAGATATTTCTAACCATGCATTTTGTTCTCATTTATAAATGCTCTTTCTACATAAGTATCTAGAACTCTATGTACATCATGCTTCTAGGTTCTAGAAGATGTTTCTAGCCATGCAATTTTATTTTATTCCTACATGCTCCTATCCTACTCAAAACTTTGAAAGAAGACTTTAAGTAAAGAGTTTGACCTAGTCATATTATAGATTCGGAGGATCTTCCTTCTTTTGCTACTTTTCTTCTTCTTTCATTTCTTGAGTCACATGCGCTTCTTCCCTTTTTCTTTTGTTGTTGTTGTCCTTCTTTAGTTTAGGACAATTCCTCTTGTAGTGTCCATATTCTTGACATCCATAGCATTGGATTTTGGACATATCTTTGTTGTTTGTTCTTCGTGGACCAAATTTGCCAAATTTTCCCTTTCTCTTGGCCATGGTAGCAAATGCTTGCTCCTTTGATCCCACATCTTCATTGGCTTTGAGTCTAGTTTCCTTTGTTTTGCATAGAGACCACATTTCACTTAGTGTGGTAGCTTCCTTCTTGGCATATATGCTTGACGTGAAGTTGCCCCAATCCTCAGGTAGAGCATTGAGTACTACAGTTGTCATTTCTTTGTCAGACATGACTTCCCCTAGCACTTGAAGTTGATCTCTCATCTCATAGATCTTCATGAGGTAGGGAGCCATTCCTTCCTTTGATATCTTCGTCTTGTATAATTCATTTCTTAGAGATATCACTTCTCCAGCTGTGGATACTAAGAATAGCTCTACTAGTTTATCATAAATTTCTTTTGATGTTTCAAATATGAAGACATAAGGAATGAGAGAGTCCTTGATAGATTAGAATCCTTTAAGCTCTTGTCACATCCTTATTGTACTTGGCTAAGGCTTGGGTTTGTTCCTTAGCAGGGATGGCGATATTCCCTTTGACATGTTCTAGAAGTTCATTCTCCTTGAGAAGTAAATCAATCCTCTTCTTCCATGAAAGAAAGTTATTGGTCCCTACCAATTTGTTGCTTTCCTTGCAAAAAGACATTGATGTATATTCAAAAGGGGACATATACTTACTTGACAGATTTTGAGATGTAGTAGACTTGCTTTCTCCTTGAAGACTTGATGGCTTGCCTTGCTAGGATCTTGATGTTCTTCAAGTTGCCTTCTCCAAGTGGACTTGCCTGATGATGAGGTTTGCTTGATGACTTGTAGATGATGTAGGTCCCTCATTGATCAGCTCTTCTTTGTAGGTGCCTTTATGTAAGGCTCTTCTTCTTGCTTTGTAGTTTTCCTTTATGAATGCTAGATGGTATACCTTCTTGTCCTTTGATGTGGTGGAGACTTCTTGCCTGGATGCTTCAACTTTTGTAGATGTTCTTCCTTGACGAGTGTTCTTGAGATGCTCTTTCCTTAATGTGTCACCTTAGCTCTGATACCATGTTGAAGAATCAAGGGCAATTAGGTGTAGTGTGATTCTTCTTGACTTGATAACAATTTGTGGAGTCTTTTTACTTTTTCTTGTTAGCTTAATCATCTTCTTCTTATTATTAATGCATGTGTGTACTTCAACAAACTGCTACCAAAAACATGAGAACAAGAACACAAGCTGTTGGTTCTTTGTCAAGGCTAAAACCTCTATTCTCTTGAGAGGAAAACCCTTCGGTAAGTTTTCTCTTATTGAAGCTTCTTATTGATCAATGCCAAACCCTAGACCCCCGACTAGAATATCCTCCAAGCACAAGTCAAGTCCTTCCTCCTTTCTGCACTTTGTTCCCCGACACTTAGTCTTTCTTCTTCCAGTACTTCATTCCCCGGCACTTAGTCTTTCTTCTTCCCGCACTTCATTCCCTGGCACTTCGTCCTCCTTCTTCCAGTTGTACATAGACCTTGTTTATGCGAGCTCTAGATGAGATGCTTCTCTTCTACCCCGACACTTAGTCTTTCTTCTTCCAGTACTTCATTCCCCGGCACTTAGTCTTTCTTCTTCCCGCACTTCATTCCCTGGCACTTCGTCTTCCTTCTTCCAGTTGTACATAGACCTTGTTTATGCGAGCTCTAGATGAAATGCTTCTCTTCTATACTCAATGATATCCTTTACTTATGTAGACACTTTCCTTCTTTCAACCAAACAAGCCCATTCTTGAGATGTAGGTGTAGACTTGGTGTGACTATATAGCAGCCCTAGACCTTCGCGTGTGTGAAAGGTATCCTTGTGAATTAGGGCCTTTTCACCTTCGCTTGAGTAGGAGGCCTTGTAGACCTTACTTTCTAGCCCAAACAAAGATAGATTAGGACTGTTGTATTGCTACAGTTATGACTATAGGGTTGCCTCTGTTTCTCACACGTGTGATTGTTTTCTACCCTAGAAAACAGTCCTCTTGACTTCGATTGTGTACCCTTCTTCTTCGTTGCTCTTGAAGACCCTTTCTTCGTCCCTTGTTTTCCTTTTCTCAGTTTCCTACCTTCACTGATTTCAGATAGGAATACGTTGTCTTTTGAGGGAGTGGACAGCCTCTATATATAGAGGTTTGTCCCTCCTTTAGGCCAACTTGAAGATTGCAGGCCGACTTGACTTATTTAATTTGGATTGCTTCTTTGTAGGTATCATTGCATGGAGGAGACTTGTTGACTTTGCTTGGAGGTATTCTCTTAACTCTAATACATAAAAATCCATGGTGTAACATGCCCCTAAGGTCTTCGACATTTTCTTTTGACCATTTGACTCACCTATAGCACTTTAACATGTGTTAGACCTATTTCAATGAGCAAAAAACTCATTGACATATATTATAAAAATAATATTTCTTTTATTGAATAGATACAAATATCAAAAGTACATTTATGAAGACTGAACCTAGTTACATTTCCTTCAACATGTTGTAGCTATGAGCAATATGATTCAAACTTAGCCTCATACCTTTGAAGAAGTAGTGAAAGAACAAGTCTGGAAGGATGCAATGGCCGAAGAATACGAGTCTATCATGAGGAACGACGTACTTCTTGTAGATGAATGGTGTTGCCTTGATTCAATTGAAGAGTAACATTCCCAACTCCCTTCACGTCATAGGTGGCCTTGTCCCCAAGAATGATCACCAAATTTGTATCCTTTTCTATCAGATTTGAAAGAGCTTCCTTCTACCCAATGAAGTGCCTTGAGGCACCATTATCAATCAACCAATTTCCCAAGGTATCTAGTGGAGAGGCAGTAGAGAGGACATATATAAGATAAAGTTCTTTTTTCTTGTTTTCTACAACATTAGATTCATCATACCTGGAGTTTCTTGATCTTTTGGGAGGTCGACCATTTCCATGTTGAGTAGCGGGAGCATTCGTTTTTCCTTTGTTGTTGAATCTGCCATTCCTTTGATTGTTGTTGCCCCTGAAGTTGTTGTGGTTGTGGTCTTCATCATCATGAGGTGTATCCTTTCTATTAGGACACTCCCTAGCATAGTGGCCAAACTTGTTGCAAATGAAGCATCTTCCCTTCCTTCCATTTTTGAAACCCAGCCTTCCTTGACATTGCTTCTTTGAACCTGCATTGTTCTTCTTTTTAGCATGAACGGAGAATGCAGTAGGATCATTCCTATTTAAAGGCATATCTAGTTCCATCATCCTTATTTCTTCTTGAGAACATCTAGTCGGCAATTCTTCAAAACTTGGAATCCTGTCGTTGTTAAGAATATTGGTGTTGAACACGTGCCATTCACGAGGGAGTCCTCCAAGGGCAATGAGAGTAAGCTCCCTATCAGCAATAGCTTCTCCAATCGAAAGAAGATCATTTTTTATCTCAATAATCCTCATGAAGTAGGATTGAATGTTTTCACCTCTTCCCTTCTTTATCTCCTTCAGCATGTTTTTAGAAAGAGAACTTGGTTTGCATTGCTAGATTTGAACATGCCAACCAACCTGTCATATATCTCCTTTGATGTGTTCAAATCGGAGATGTAAGCAACTAAATGCTTATGAATAGAATCACTGGTTATCTTCTTTGCTTTGACTTCACCATTCTTGTACTTTGTCTTAGCAGCTGTCGGTGCATTAGAAGGAGGTTCTGAAATCTTTCCCTGCACATAATCCATAACATCTTGCTCTTCTAAAGTCAAATCAAGAGACATCTTCCATGCATGATAATCAGACTTATCATGAAGCTTGTCATTAGACTTGAAGTAGGATGTGGAGGCCATTGAATCTTGTCCTTCATCAAAGGATCTTAGTGATTGCTCTTCTTAGTGATTGCTCTTTTCACTCTTGCTAGGGCTTTGTCTTCACCTCAACTCTGATACCATGTTAATTTTAGATAACAATGGTATGTTTTATGCTTACGAGCAATTTTACTTCAATTTTCTTATTAGCCCAATATCAATATCCAGTTTAGCAATCACATCAACATGATAGTAAAATGCAGAATCCAGATAGAACATAAACAATAACAGTAGACGACAAACCAAGACAAGAGGACACAAGATATGGCGCTAGCCAGGGACAAACCCCAATGTGAGGAAACCTTTTATCAATTATTCTTATTATTTTTCAGAAGTTCAGCAAAGAGAGAGAGTACAATATACAATATTGACTTGCCCAATCACAGTGAAATCTGTCCAAACAAACAGCAGCTACAGAAAGCCCTAACCAGAAAGTCAACGCTGGTCAACAAGGCAGAATTTGACCTCCAAAACAGTTCGATCAAACTTGGTCAACTCGGCCTCAAACAGCTAATCAAATCAGCCCAAAAACAGTCTGAAAAAAGTCCAACCAAATATGGTCAACAAAAGTCAACGATGCAGCGAACCCTTTTGCAGTCAACGTTCATCAAACAATGGTCAAACAGCCTCGATCTTTGTGCCCAGAAATGCAAACTACCCAAACAGAGATCCCCCACACAAAACCGCAGTCAAAATAGGCCAACGCAAGTCAAAATAGCCCCCCTGCAACTTCGGTCAACACAGGAACAGAAAACCCTTCTCTTCTTCGCACATATGGAGAGTTGCCTCTAAAATTCGTACCTAGTCAATGAAGGAGAGAGAAGAATGAGTGTGAGTAAGATGCCAAAATGAGGAAGGAGGCTCCTTGTATTTATATGCAACGTTGAGGTGCAAATTAGATGGTTGGCTGACCTTGACAATTTGTCCATAATCAAAATAAATTCATAATTCCATTTGTACATGTCAGTATGGGATGATCTTTAGATCAATCCTACACCTCTCAGAGAGAGGAATCCAATAAAAATATCAGTTGCCTCATATGAGCTGTCCAAAAGTGAAGTTTGGCCCTAGTTTCCAAATTTAACAACTCTTCATCAAATGAAGATTGCTTTCTTACATAGTTGTTGCAAGAAGAAGTGTATGTTAAACAACCTCCAAGACTTGAGATTTATGACAAGAAGACCGATGTATGCTGATTGAATAAAGCTCTCTATGGATTGAAGCAAGCTCCTCGTGCTTGGTGCAGACCCTCTCATTCTAGAGGGAGTTGGCTTCCAAGTTCGAAAGGAAAGACCTTGGCTTGATGCACTATTTCCTGAAACTAGAAGTATGGAAAAAGTCGGGTGAGATTTTCCTTTCACAAGGAAAGTATGTTGTGAAATTACTGAAAAGATTTGGCATGGTTGAGTGCAAGTACTTGCCTACACCTATGGTCATGAATTTCAAGAAGCTGTGTAGAGAGGCTTCTGGACCAGTCCTAGCAAACCCCTCTAAGTATAGACAATTGGTTGGTGCTCTGATGTTTCTTGTAAACACTCACCCTGACATATGCTTCGCAGTTAACACTTTGCATCAGTTCACGACCGAGCCTCACCATGTACATTGGGTCGCTACCAAGCATGTATTGAGATATCTACATGGGACTATTAACCTTGGATTGAGATATGTTATTGGAGTTGTTAGACTACATGAATATACAGATGCAAATTGGGCTGGCAATGTTGTCGTCAGGAAGAGTACTTTCGGATGTTGTTTTAGTCTGGGATCTGACATGATATCATGGATGAGCAGGAAGCATAAATTTGTAGCCCTTCACACTGCTGAGGCCGAATATATAGCAGCCATCCTAGCAAGTTGTGAAGCAATTTGGTTGAGGAAGCTCCTTGGAGAGTTATTTGAGCAGGTCCTGGACACGACAATCATCTATTGTGACAACAAGAGTGGGATTCGTTTGTCAGAGAATTTTGTGTTTCACGACAAGTCCAAGCATATCGAGATCAGATATTATTACATCCGTGACATGATGCAGAGAGGAGTTGTGAGACTCCTCCACATTTCGATAGATGAGCAGATAGCCAATATCCTCCCCAAGGCTTTGCCTTTGCCGAAAGGGAAGTTCTTGGATTTTAGAAAGCAACTTGGACTGGTTGAGATGACCCTTTCAAATAAGGGTTTGGGCTGATCAAGGACACTGAGCAATGCTCTTCCCCTGGTTGAGCTCCCAGGGTGAGGAATGGAGCTATAGGGCTCCTAGGGATGAAAGAACTCTGACCAATAGGATGTTGAGACCAGGGATCTCCCCTAGTCAGAGTATGCCCAAGTTAGCATCTTGCCCACTCTCTGGGATAACCTCTCCCATTTGGCCAATGGGTTGAGGGACTTAGGATAGAGTGTGATCCCTACCCCTTGCAGTAGGTGGATCTCGCCCAAGTTGGTGGATGCATGTGTTCTACCATCTGACTCTTCATGGTTAAGATGGATGATCAGGGATAATAGGGTAGAGCATGATCCTTACCTGCAGTAAGTTGATCTCACCTATTGTTAGGGACTCTGGGATAGAGTGTGATCCCTACGCATGGGGTAGGTTGGTCTCGCCCATTGTCTTTGGTTCCGAGTGGTAGCTATGGCTCCTCAATGATGATGATAATGATTCCAGGTGGTAGCCAGTGTTGATAATATCGGTATCGGGAAAATATCAGTGAGGGTCCAGAAAATATCTTATCGGCAAATATCGGCAAACATAAAAAATGCATAATATATTCATTTTTTAAAGATTTTTAAACATATAAAGCAATAACAACATGAAATAAACACATTGGCACATAAATATGAAGAAAACACTGATATATATGATGTCAAATAGAAATGATACATCAAAGGCGATACCAAATCCTGCTGATCCCTGATAATTGTCCATTCAAGGACTCAAATGTGGAGAACCAATACAAATAACATCACATATATAAAAGTATCTCATCATCATGAGTTATATGTAGCATAACAAATAAAACTAACAGCTATCTATCTGAAATCACTGCCCTTTCCCCCTTTTACGGGAAAACATGATGGGTTGTTTGCCAGGCCTGCCCCTAGTAGTAGGAGGCCCTGACCCTGCCTCTGCACCTAATGTCAAATAATGAGTGCAAGGTGTGGGGCTATGCTCTCCTATATCTATAGCAGATGGTGTTGATGCTGATGCTCCCGTAGTGTCCTCCTGCTCCTCCTCCTCCTGCTCCTCCTCTGAGTGCCGCTGCTCCTCTGACTCCGAGTCCTCCTTTTGCTGCCCCTACTCTAATGGATCATCTGCCACTGGCTCTAACCATGAAGGTGACTACTCCAAGAGGGGCTCCTCAGCCACGGAGACAATACATCAATATTGTCTAAGCTAAGTCACATGCCACGAGGACACGAGACACGGAGGACACGTAAATACAAGTATTCAATACGAAACGCAACGGCCTGGAAACAAGACACGGGGGACACGTTTTATATATATATATATATATATATATATACCGAAATATAGATTTTTATCCATATTAAATTGCAGGTTGCAGCTTATCTAAT
Source organism: Pinus taeda (assembly GCA_000404065.3). Taxonomy (NCBI): domain Eukaryota; kingdom Viridiplantae; phylum Streptophyta; class Pinopsida; order Pinales; family Pinaceae; genus Pinus; species Pinus taeda. Next base: position 196 of record APFE031161908.1, on the reverse strand, counting down.
CAAATTAAAATATAATTACTTCTCAAAGTTCATAGTTCACTTTAAAAAAATAAAAAGAATCAAAATTTACTATTTAAAAATTAGAATGTGATATGCTTGGTCTTGATTCTTGAATATTCAATGTTCTTTGTTCATGTACAACTTACAAGCACATAAGAAAATAACTAAAGTCTAATCCTATTGATTTCCTCTGCCC